>MU858231.1:0-74719 GCA_033297075.1 Rhypophila decipiens
GCCGATTCTTAGATTCTTTCCTCCTTAACGCAGTCTAACAGTAATACAATCGACTATTTGCAGCCAAGGCGCTCAACTTACGTTGATTCGTGACACTAGACTCGGTCCCCTGCTTTTATCGAAAGGGGATATTAATAACCCTCCCGGGCGAACTGAAAAATATAGTACTCTAAATGCGTTGAGTAGGCTTTAGACATCGAGAAAGGGTCATATCCGTGGCTCGAGGAGCGGGGAATAACGTCGCGAGAAACTATTCTCGGCATTTCTAAGTACTAAAATAAACGTGATACCACGGATTTCACGGCCTTGGGATTGGATCTTCCACTGAAATATTTCATCACTTTCGCTGTTCGAGTATTTGTGCTTGACTTGTCCTCAGCCCCTTTCCCAACGGGCGGGCCCACCATCATTACCCCTGACCACGTCCTTCCCCTTACGCTTAGTGCTGCTTTTCTTATAAGACTTTCTAGACGAACTCCGACTTCTTGTCCTGATGCTCAATGTACTCTGCGAGGTATCCTTTTTGTTATTCCGTAGGTTGACGTCATTGTCGTTTGCGCCCTCTTTTGTGTCATGCCTTTTAGTAAATGTATCTCGGAGTGTTTTCTTCATCGATCCGGTCGTTTCCTGGGGATTCTTTGGGCTCTTGTAATCCCCAGTGTCCCCTCCCTTGCCATGCTTATCGCCCCCATCACCATTCTGTACCTCATTGTCCTTTCTGTCATCACCTTTGTCCTGTTGGTCGTTCCTATCCCGGCCTTTTCCCCGCACATTACTAGTACCAGAGTGTGCGGGTCCTGGAGCAGAAGCGTCTTTGGGATCAGAGGAGCTTGGGTGAGGAGAGGTTGGAGAATATTGCTGCTGTTGCTGCTGTTGTCTTTGTCGTTTTTCCTGTGGGTTTCCGCCAGATTGCTGAGGCTGTGGCGTAATCTCGTTGGGTAACTTGCTGTTGGGCTTGGCCGGAACGGTGGGCTGAATCGATATTTTGATTGCGCTGCTGTGTGGCTTGCCTTCTGCGATGAGCCGCTCCGCTATTGCGCCGAGATAGCCAAGCCAGCGGTGGGAAGCGTCTTTATGTTTAAATTTAAGGACCATATACTCCTTGCATAATGTGGCCATTGAGATATCCTCGTTTATAACAAAGCTGAGCTTGGTCTCGGTGGAGGATTGTATTCGAATGATTTTCCGGTCTTTCAGAAACTGATCTTTGTCGTTTTCGGTTGTGAAGCCGACAGTGAGGACATAGTCCGAGTCCAGTTGTAGGAAATTGCATTGTACCATAGTTGTTGGCGCTTTAGAGTGATACCTTCAATAGCTGGAATTGTATCTCGTGCAAGACACCACCTCCTTACCAGCACACTGGACCGGAGGGCAATGTAGTACTTATATATGTACTATACCCTGCTAAACTGTACTACCTGGGAAACACCAGGCGGCACTCGCCGAAAGCCATTGCTTACCCTGCCACATCTGCATATTATTGGTTGAATGCACCATGAATTTCATGACATTGGTAATCGAGGGTGTGAGCCTGTGAGGTGGTGCTGACTAAATCTCGCCCGAGTCCTGCAGAAGTCCTGCAGGATACCGGCATATTGCAGCCCAAACTCTCTCCACCCCCCGAGCTATGAGTGAGGAGGGGATAGGCCGGGAAGGGTGGAGGTCAGGTTGGCAGGGTACAATAATAAATCCCGCTCGCCATCGAAGCAACACCTCACAACTCATCATTATCTTCAACCATTCTTAACCAGACCTATTCCTCGATGGCCATGTCTCGGACACTTGAGATGACGAGTGCAGGTGACCACGGCGCCGACTGGGCTACTGAAGTAAAGGACCTGGGCATGGATCCGGTAAGCCCAGGAGACAGTGTACAGGACAAAACAGAACGAACGGCTGACGAGGAGACGAAGTTCGACGAGGAGAGCGAGACAGGGAAGGAAGTTACGGATACGAAAGTCGACTCAGGGGTTTCGCAACCACATCCACCAACATACCCTCTGCCGGGGTCTTCTGGAGATTATCATGCATATGGAACCGAACAGAAGATAAGTAGCGCAGCCAACATACAAGAACAGAGAAATACACCAAAGGCGCTATCATTCACAGGTAACGAGAGTGTTGACCTCGAACCCGGGACGGGACCGACAATGAAGAACCCTGGGAAAGGGACGGGGATCAAAAAGAAAATTGGAAATATATTCCAGGGCATGAAGAAGCCGCCATCAGAATCACAACCACGTTTTATCCAGAGGATTGCACCATTCACGCTCCGAGACGGATTTTCTAACACAGACGAGAGCTACAAGCTCAACCTTGCCGAAGTTCAGCGATATCGGCTCCATAAACTGCGAAAAGCCGTGATCAAGGCTGTCTTCGATATCCAAGTGCCAAGCAAGCCCGGGGGAAAGGAAGGACCGGAGAAGGCAATTGATGACGCCTTGCGGGCATATAGTTGGTCCCCTAATTTTTCATCTCTCCCAAGTGCTCCTATGGCTTACAGACAAAATCTCACAGTTCGGGCCCTCCAAGACCACGACTACATGCAAAGCTCTCTCGCCTCAAGAGCAAGAGACCCCTTTGAATTCGCAGGGTGGCGGCTAGACGACCGAAAACTATTCGAAAGCGTAATAGGTGAACTCGACGGCGATGTCGAGAAGCGGAAGTCTGACTTGGCCCAGGACCATGAGAGAGTGCCAATAGGTTATGGATGGGAGACGGAATCAGACACAATCCGCCTGTTTTCCGGCTTAAGCAGCCAGTCCCGCAGCCGGGAAGAGTCGAGCGCTTTTATCCACCGTCTAGTCATCGCGGCGTTCGGCGCGGCGTTTCTAATCGGACCCATGTGGCTTATGATGCTGAGGACGGAGCTTTGGACCAAACTTATCTCCACTACCGTTTTTGTTGCTGTCTTCGGACTCATCATGGCGTACTTTGTCAAGGAGGACAACGATGTTCTTTCTAGCACGGCCGCGTATGCTGCCGTGTTGGTGGTTTTTGTTGGATTGAGTTCTGAATCGTAGATATCCACCTACTAGTACTGTTTCTATCTTAGGTCCAGGATTTCGGGAGCCATTTGGGAAAAGTCTCACCTGCAAATGCGAAGTGTGATATCCGTATCAACCCCCTTTCTGAAACGAGCTGAACGCAAGCTCCTTTCCATGAGATAACTCCCCAGACGCTCGGTCATGGGTATTACTCTGGCGTTACCCAAACACTGCTGGTACTGGTACCTTCATTTGCTGTCACAAAGCTCGCAGTTAGCCGAGCCGCCTGAACGCATTGCCAAGGTGGTTAGCGAGAGATAATATTAACAGCCTTTTCCCAGCTGGGTGCTCTTGGCTCCGCTTGGCTCAAGTCTAGCGCGCAGTCGAATGCCGATACCAGGGGGTGTTTAGCGAATTTGGGCCTTGGCCGCAGGTCCCCTATTTTGAACCATATGCCAGACTCTCGGCGCAACTAGCTGAAAAAACAATGATCAAAAAGGCTCCATGCCCTCTCGCGACATGGTCCTCCGCTTCTCGATCTCTCTCGTGGTTTGTGTCCTCATCCCCCTACCCATCTGCGACCTCGGTCAACAGCCAGTCCAACGACGAAACAACCAGCGCGAATGCAATGATGCGGCTCCTCCTCCTTCTCTCGTGGCTCATAACCGCCACTTCAGCCGATTCAAAACTACGACCCATCTTCAGAGCAGCAGAGGCGTACAAAGGACTCACCTCGGACCAGGTGAAATGCGCCGTCGAAGACACATACTCGCCGGTATGGAAATCGCCCTGCAGGGAGAGGGACTGTTTCTGCGCAAACCCGCAATACATATCAGCGGAAGTTGACGCGTGCCTGGCATTCCACTCTGACTTCTTGGTACCAACACCCGAAGTATACTCGGCCGAGAACTACAACGCCATCATGATGTTCTTTGGCAATGAATGTGGGACGTTCAAGGTCCAGACCAAGGTGAGTCGCCGGCCAGCCGATGGATGTTATGACTCTTGTGATGACCTTCCTCCATCCTGATCGAAGTGAAATATGATCGAGACATGACCAGTTCAAGCGGCTAACATCAACCTGGTTGGATAACTAGGCCGTGGTCACCCAGGTGATCTCGTACACCGCGACGCTTGCCCAGACCCGGACAACACCCCCTGGCACGACCAGCACCGATCCGGCGGATGGAACCAAGTCGGACAAGAAGCCGAACGACGAGGGGCCCGGGCAGACAGAGCAGCCGCAGGGCGGTGGTGGCAGCCTAGGAATCGGGCCCATTCTTGGCATTCTTGCCAGTATTTTGGGTTGCATTGCTGCCGCCGTGTCCATTTGGTACAAGTGTTTTCGGAATAGGCGTCTACAGGGAGATAAGGAGACCATTGGCGGTGCTCAACAGCACATTGTCGTTCAGAACTTTAAGAACTAAATGGATTGGCATGAGGTCTTGGCCTTTAAAGGAGGAGAAGCTTCACTTGACTGACTGTACAAACCTTTCTTTGTATTAACCACATGTAGTTATATTCAATACGATCTTGTTGGGGTGAGATCCTTTGCGAAATGCCTTGCGCTTTACTCTAACAAGAATTGTCGCAACTCACAAGAGACTTGGTCTTCTACCTATTGATGTATGTATGAGGAATGTGACATGCTGATCTGAATTGGAGAAAGGGAACTAGCAGCTATCGGTTGAACAGCGGCTACAATGACCAACGGCAACACTAGATACCGGAGACCGACGTATGATGTGTTGCACTCGGAAATAAGCCAGCATATATAGGTCGCCACCCCCACACGGACATTTTGCACCAACAAAACAAAACGACATCGTCTCGCTGTCGTCAGCTTCTGTTCTACCTTCGCTAGTTCAACAAAAACGTCAACACCAACAAGGACATCAAGGCAATGCCAACTTCAACACACACCACAGATAAGAATGAAAGCACACAAGCAGCAGGTATTTATCCGTTAAGAGATCTGCAATAATGGCGGATATTGACACGCGGCATATCCACAGAGTCGTCCCCACCCGACCAAGAGAACACAGCATCAAACCATAGAGTCACTATGACGGAAGAAAACCATATACCAAAGATCGACAACGGGGAAGACTGGGAAAGGATAGAATACTCGGAAACAGCCGAAGGACGAGCCCCAAGTCGTATTTTTGCTGGACACATGCATTTGTACATCGGTCCAAAGAGGTGTCGGAAGAAGGTCTTTTCTGTTGACTGGAGCATGTTGTCTTATGACGATCATGGGCCGGACTGTACATGTAATGACAAGGCGGGTGGATCGTGATTTTATACCATATAGTACTGCTATGGGAGGGAACTTGAAAGCGGCATGTCTTTTAAAACGTCCAGCTAGATACAAGAAGCTCAACCCCATCCGTCCGCCATCCTTTCTTTGCTCGATCCTGAATTCCAAACAACTAAGTAGCTGCCATCAGCTACTCCACCACCATCTCAACCAAACCCTTACTGCGACAGCGTAAGCACACCAGGCCTCCACGGCAGCTTATTGTACTCCCCGCCCGCATTCGGCGCCTTGCCCTGATACAACAGCTGCAAATTACACGCATCCACAGTAAACGTCTGGTCGGGGTTGCTGCGCACAAGATCCCCATGACTAATATCGTTAGTCCAGCTCGCACCGCTATTCTTCTTGCCCGCAAACGGGCTATTCTCCGACGCAGCATTCGGCGTCCAGGTCCCATTCAGACTCGTAGCCGTAAACGACCGAAAGAACCGGCCCTGTCCGCCGATAGCCTCCACCAGCATGAGGTACTTCTTTTGCGGGCCGGCAAGGGTGTACACCTGCACGGCCTCGAACAGGTTGTTGGTCGAGTCGCTCATGATGGTGGCGTAGTTTGCCCCGAAGCTGCCGGGGAACTGGCCGATTGGCATGCTGGCGCGGTAGATCTTGCCATTGTCGCCGCAAAAGAAGAGGTACATGTTTGTGCTGTCGCCGATGACGGTCTGGTCGATCACGCCGGTGCTGGACCCGCTGATCTTGCCGGTGAAGAGGGCCTGGGCTGAGCCCCAGCCGTTGACGTTGGTGGGGTCTTTCGAGGTTCGGTATGTGAAGGATGTCGGGCCCCACTGGTAACAGATGACCCAGACGTCTTTGGGGGCGAAGTAAAAGATGGTTGGGGCGACGGCGGCGAAGGGCATGTTGTTCTGCGGCGCGCTCGCCATGTCGGACCAGTTGGAGAAGAGGCCAAAGTTCATCGAGTTGTAGTTCGAGCCGATGACGTTGCTGGCGTAGACGAGGTGCTTGCCCTGGTACATGGTGGTGGTAAAGTCCTTGAGTGAGGCCCACCCTGACTTGGGCTGGGCGAGTGCGCCGGACGAGGTCCATTTGTAATTCGTGGGGAGGTCGCATGTCTTGTTTTGTGCCGCGACCGTCGACGCTGTCGCAAGCAGCGCGAGGCCGGTTTGGAGTCTCATGGTGATGACCGTTTTTGTTTGCCGGGAAGAGGTTGCAGAGACATCCTAGGGAACATCTCTCTTAAGGGCAGCGAGGACCGCGCCTTTTATGTTGGCGTCGTGTCCTTCCCCGGTCCTCTGCGGATATAAAAGCTCCGGATAATATATTGCAAGCATCGCCAGCAAGTGAAACGTGCAAGTTTGCCTCCATGTTCGTTACTCATCTCCCTAGGTAAGGTCTGTGGTGCGGCTAGGTCTCTGTGTTCGAGGCTAAATAGCCAAGAGAAATAATATTTTCCTCCACTGAACGGAAAGGGTATCCCGGCATTGGGAGTGGACGTCACACTCGATCTGTAATGCGGGGAATGGCCCCCGGAAATCGTCTACGGATTGACGTCTTACTGGCGCGCTTCCCCGGACTTAATAGCCAGGGGCCATGCCCCTGGTTTTCCCGTCCTAGCAGGGCGAATTGTATCGTTGATACTGGTTATGCAACCTGGACTCCCTGTGTGTTGGAAACGTTTACTCTGATCACCGATCGTTGATAACTTGGAGGGTACCAGGATATGGGATATTGCCTGCCACGTTTGTTTGGGGTTTAGATCTAAGCGAATAGAAAATACTGGTGGAATTTTGCGAAAATACCCTCAAGCAGGAACGTATTCTGTGAAAGAATCACTGGACCGGTGAGAGAAGGCATTACAACAACAGCAATTCACGAGTCTCTCAGTCATATTTAACGAAATCCACGACCTTAGCGGCTGCAATGCCCGGACTACATTCAAAGAGCCATTCATTTCATAAAGGGTAACTTTTCGGAGGTGACGCAGCCAGCCGTCTTCCGCTCCAACCGCGAGGTCGGGCGATACTGAAAACCATGGTCCGGTGCCTACCAGACTCGGAATGACCGCCTCAGACTAGAAGACCAGAAATACAGAACCCTTTCTCAGTTCTATGGCATCTTGTTTGGAATACAGCTGACCCCTATTACGGAGGATTTCTGCAACAAATTTGCGCATCCGCTGTTATATAAGGGGTGCTCTAAACCTCTTACTCGTCAAGATGAGACAGTGGTTGATGTATCGCATGGGATATCTACCTGCTACGCACACTGCCTGATGTACATGAAGGACAGACTGAAGGAGGGCTGCGACAAAATCCAGGACACGGATGGATTTGTGGCTACAACAACTAACTTCCATCAGACCCTAATTAGAGGGACGAGGATCGACACTTCTACCGCCCCAAGTGTCTTGCAAGTCTTGCCATAGGCTTTTACAACTCTCTTCTGCGTTGCAATGACATGCTGATGGCGCCCGTTGGTGCCTGCGTTTCTCGGGTCATAGTTTATCAGACCCTTGCCTCTTTGATCCTCGCCGTCGTTGTTGAAGAGATTGATATGGGCCTGAATCCGCACTTTTAGTATGGGATCGTTTATCTGCGGGTTCCTCTTGGCGCCCTCGGGGACGTTGATGGTCTGGAACTCTAGGCCCCAAAGCTGCTTCTTCTCCACGACCCACTGCATGGGATCGAATCGCAGCGTCTTGCCGTCCTTTTGGTACTCGTAGACCTTGTCCAGCTTGCCTGTTGGGGGGAATTTCTTGGTCATCTCACCCTGCAGTTTCTGCTGACGGATGGCACTTCGCAGGTTCTAGGCCGCTTATAGGACCCCGTTCCTCTTGTCGAGAGAGGCCTTGGCAGTATTCTTTTTATCTTGGTCCGTCACAAGACGAAGCCAGCTTCATGTCTCGTACGCCAGCCAAGACTCTTCAACAAGTTGGCGTCAATTGTCCAACGTTGGTTAAAATGAAGCTGTCCACAGCCACCGTCCTCGCGCTTCTTTCCACTGCCCAAGCCCAGACCCAGACACTCGCCACCTACCTTAGTTCTCAACATCCACCGCCAGCCTACTCGGCGTCTCGAAATGGCGATCTGTCAGTGACGGCCCCACGCCCGTCACTCCCATCCCAACAAATTATGTCCGGAATCAACCTGGCAACACCACCTTGATCTCCATTGTCACCGAACCCACCGCAAGCCGAAACATCAACATCACGTCATGGGCAACCGTACAAGTCACCCCATCGCCTGGCATCAAAACCGTGATTGTCACAGCTACAGTCACCTCGTTCGGCATTTCCACCGTATCGATGAAAGGCACCGGGACTTCGACCGCCTACCGGTGGAGCACCCCCGCCACAATTACTCTCAGACCCACCGTGTGCGCCAACAGTGAAGGAACTTTGCCCAAGACGACGTTCACAAGGTATACGGGGACGTATAAGCCCTTCCCGGGACAGTTCCCAACGCCGCGCAGCTTCGCAACGGCGGTGACTGATTATTACCAGGACATCTCGAAACTACGCATGTTTCCGTACGCTGGGGACGGGGCTTGTGGTGGGTTGAGGTATATCGGGGGTTATGATTGTTCGGCTCTTACTGAGCTTGAAATGAACTGCAAAGGTTGATAATGTACAAAGGATGGAACAGAGCTGCACTTGACCGGGGAAAGAATAAAGAGAGTCGAATCTGACTTCTTTGCTACATACAAGGTACAATTGAAAGAGTGTTCTAAGCAGATGACCGTCTATCATGTCCTTCACCCCAGCCCTGCGCCCCATATGCGTACTGAGCGCTAACGTGTTCCTGCTGGTGCTGCCCATGCCTAGTACCATCATGAGCAGCGCCAGGTTGGTATCCCATATCAAGACTTGCCCCTCCCTCCATGACTCCAACTTTGCCAGTGTCATGTCCGGCAGGCAAAGTCGATGCCCTTTCTATCCCCACGCCTCTAATCTTCTCTCCACGTACCCCATTCCCGCCAGGATTATATCCATGACCATGACCCATCCCCATGCCGCGTAGACTAATCCTCCCGCCCTCAAGTAAATACCCTTCCAGACCCAACTCGCCCTTTCCTAATTTGTCGCCCTCAAAGTCATCCATCTCCTCACCGAACAGCCACCGACTCCTGGTCGGACTCGTGATTACTATCCTGACGCAGTTCCCGCCTGTTTCTATGTTTCCCGCGTCCATGGAAGTAATCAGCGCGTCAAGCACGGCGTCGTACGCCTGACGGAGAGTACCCCCGCTTTCGGCGTTGAGTTCATCTCTTTCGTACGAAGATAGGCTGTCGATTATGATAAAGATTGGTGTTGATGCAGGGAGTGTGTTTACCAGCGCTGAGAATAGACGTGATAAAGCGTGAATGTTCAGACTGTTGACGAGGTCATCTTCTGATGTGAGACCATCCTGGCTACCGCGCGACGTGAGGTTGGGCAAATCAAGTGGGGCTGAGGGACTGATAAGGTCGTTTGAAAGGAGAGAGAGCAATAGTTGTGTAGTCAGGCAACGAAGAAGACCCTGTGGGCCAGAGAGAGGGTCGTCTGATGAAGTGTGCAATGCGCAAAAGTAGGTGAGTACTATGCTTGGGCTAAAGGTAGGGGGCCTGAAAGGTGAGTCAGGAGGGCCAAACGGTGAGGTGGGTGATCCTGGCCCGGTTGGTGACTTTGAAGACGACTGCTGCAGGTTGTACATGTAGGCCTGTTGTTCTGATTGTTGGCGAAGAGCTTGAGACAAGACGGCGCAGACGTAGGATAGAGCTGTCACCTGGGTGATTTGGGTCCTATCAAAATGCCCCTCAATCGAGACGACTCCGGGGCCAGGGCCAACATCATCTGGCGACGCTGGAGGTGCAACGCTTAACAGCTCTTTGATGGCCGGGGCCGACATTATGCCCCTGGTAGCCCGGTCGATCTCTGCAGCAGGAAGCGACGCGTGCTTGCGAAGGACATGGATCTCATCGGTAGTGATGCGCAAATGATTCACGTTCATGATTCTGAGCAGGTCCTCGGCGGTGTATCCCAGCAATGTCGTCCCTCGCATAGAGACAAGGTCCGTTTGGTCAACACTTCCACGCGCAGTGTTTGGAGGCAGGTAATACCCCAGGCCGCCAATCCCGTGTGTGTTGACGTTCAGCTGGTCCATCAGGAATGTGAAGAGGTGAGTCTTGCCCTGATGAGCAGCGTCGAGCGACATGTAAATCATGCGATTCTGTTGGAGGATCTCATCGAGCTGGGACTTGATGGTCATCTGGGCCGAATAACTCCCCACGATGATGTCCTCGATTAGGCCCTCGGCGCATATACGCACCGAATCGGCATGGGTCTTGACCTCGTCGAGAATCTTGTCAATGTTCCAACCGCCGAAAGGACTGTGTAGGGAGCTGAGAAACCCACTGGGCACGAGTTTGTTGATCAAGGGAGGGAATGACTTGATGAGCGTGTCTTGGAGGAGGCGGACCTTGGTATGTAGTTGGACCGACTTTGGGTTATCGTTGTCGAGGGGAAACGTCTTGGCCTTGTTTCTGGCCATCTCGATGATGTTGGGCACATTTTCGAAAGCCCCCAAGATCTTGACCCTGTTGAGCTCGCTGTGTCTTGCTAGACTGAAGATCAAGGCTAGTGCGCCATGCAAGATGCATAGGTCGTCTGGAAGTGCAGAAAGGCCTGGGGCCAAAATGCTCGACGTGTTTCCGATGGCGCGAAAGGCTTTCCGGATGGGATTACGACCTCTGCGTTCGCTTTCCAGGGCAGCCGTCTGGGCTTTCTTGAGCTCTTCGTGAACTTGGTCCCAGCTGCATGTTGTTAGATCGCTTGTAAAGTCGACATATTTTCTAGCTCTTTGCTGTTGGTAGAGCAGTGTCTCTCTAAGGTCCCGGATCTCGGGTGGTTCGTAGGTCATTGTGTTGCGGTTGAAGGATGATGGAACAGCAAAGACATGGTGAAAGTTGGGTGCTTGGTTGTCGATAAAGGTGGTTACCATGTTGATGCTCTCGTCTTCATACTGTGGCGATGCCATTTTCTTTTCTCAGCTGAGAGAGGAGGGAAGTGGCCAGGGTGGCTGATGTCGCGAAGAAGGCTCGGTGAGGAGGAAATAAAAGTGTGTCACGAGTGTTCAGGCTCTGTCTGTTTATCCCAATCGGGCGCCGAGTTTCGCATAATCAAGCTGATGAAAGGGCTCTGACATGTTGGTTGAAAGGTCGGGATTTTGGTTCGGCGTCGAGTGGCGATATTACATGCATGGCACAAAGCTTGATGAGGATTGTGAGTATGGTTGCAATGTGCAGCCGGATCCAACGATTCTTGTCTAAATTCACATGTGCTCGACTTTATCGAGACGGTTGACAAAAGAGGAGCTTGATTGTATAATTAATGAACTCGACGCCCGACGGGAAATCCTTCTTACCCCTGTCTGGGTTGCGTACCGTCCAATGAATCCGCGTTTGGCCGAGAGTTGAGGCTGGAATGACACGTCCGAGTCTCAAGAGAAGAGAAGATGGTGTCATGCAAGGAAACGGAGTCAATCGGTGTGGGTGCTGGCGTTTTGCAGGGCTGACTTTTGTATGGTAGGGTATGGTCGGCGGAAGGGGGCTGTAAAGGAGGGGTGACTTGCATGATGAACAGGCATCAGCGCAGAGGCGCGGCTTGCTCTCCACTTTCAACCAATCAGACTGCGTCTTTCTTATCACCAGTTCTGCACTTTACAAATACACCAATATCGGTGTCCAGATTTGGACTCGTCTGGGATTCATTCCGTCACCGAGGCCCAGAGCCTCGTTGACGTTTCACCACCACGGGAAGTATTGTCTGACGCATCGACGCCACGATCCGAGGTTCGTGTCTTCCTTGCTTCCGATATCTGATTTAACCACCAATTCCATCATGCTGTTGTTTCGAGTCTGAAATGTGCAGATCCTGTATGCCCGCCGTTGGGGCCACTCCAGTCGTTCGTTCGGGCTCGGTTCCCGATAGGCTTCCCCCACTATTGTGTTACAAACGTTAAAACATCAGCATCTCTCCCCACGGATTCCCCGGGCTTTGCTCTCACATCTTCCTGATCGCTGTTGCACTTCACACATATAGAGCTGCAGTTCAACATTACCATCAACAGCACCAATATGGGCGATTCAATACCCACCAAGACTATGAGTCCCAACCAAGGGCCCGGGTCCGCCTCCAACGACCGTCAACTGACGCTGGATTATCTCAACTCGGAAATCAAATATAACCGGGATCGGATCAACATCATCGAAGAGAAACTGGCCGAGCTTGAGACGCCCATCCCAAGACGGACATTCTCCGTCCCCGACCCAGCCCGCACCGACATCACTGATGACACCGACATCGCGGGCGAGTACCTTTGTCTCACTGCGGCCAAGACCATTCCCAAAGTGCGAGAATGCACTTTCGTCGAGTTCAAAAACAGATTTGATCCCAAGCGCAGGGACGGACGCTGTGCAGTCGATGTCCTCGTTTCAGGGCCCCTGTTGCACCAGGAGATACAGGAGGAGCATAGTCTACGTGACAAGCTCTTCCTCAAGAAACCGCCCAAGTTAGCAACACGGATAGTTGACAGCAAGTCGCTCAAAAAGATGGTCAAACTGGCCAACGTCAATGTCGACCTCATTGCTCAGGTCCAGTCCGATGCGATGAAATGGCCTCGACGCATCCGCTTGCAATCACCAGCACTGATCCGGATGCTGGCCCGGTGCAATCGGGAGTCGTGGACAGATAGACAGAGGACATACTATCGTCCCTTCAATGCGCTTATATATCATCATCCCAGCATGAAGAAAATCCTGGTGGAGCTCGAGGAGAGATGGGGATCCCAGGTCGACCAGGAAGACCCTGACCAAGGGACTTATGTTTCTGACGACGACACTGAAACCAAAGCTTCGGAGAATGGAGAAGCCGACGACGACGACTCGGAGGAAGTCGTGGACTCCCCAAAGGCCCTAAGATGTCTCCGCGCTTATGTCCAGTACATGGAAGAGAGGATCCTCCCAGACTACCACAAGTATGAGACCATGCACGGCGGGTCCCCAGACGCCAATGTTCGATTCTCGGACCTTTGGTATCTCTTCCGTACTGGAGAGCTGGTCTACCGACAAGTCGACGGAGAACTCCCTGATCGGCGCGACTTCCGAACGGGCAAGCGCATTTGGAAGACGTTTTACGTCGACCCCATCCCTGAACGTGAGATGGCCGCTTTCACGGACGACGATGAGATCCGTGACACTGCCACCAAAAACGACGAGCGTACCTTTCGCCTAGGATGCTACTACGTCGACTACAACGGTGAAGAGTTCGTCTGCGTCAAGACAGAAGTCAAGATCGAGCAGTTTTCAGGCGAGATGCCCATCAACAGTCTGCCCATATACCCAATGCGCTTCTGCCAGGACTGGGAGAGTCGCCTTCAACATGCTACCAAGACCGGGGAGGAGCTGATAGACTTCATCCAGTCCAGGCATTGTTCCTATAATGGCTGGACACTGACTCGGGATCCTTCGGGGGAGCCCACCACGGATGCCAAGGGTAAAGTCCTCGAGCAGCCTGAGCACATCAACAGTGAAGTCATGGTAGACTTTGGTGAAGCCTTCCAGCAATGCCCCCAGTGGCGGCCTCCTCGGGCCAGCATGCGTGAGAAGATCGTCGACGGGCTGACTCTTCCAGAGGAATTCAAGATCCGCTGGTGGTCAGGCGAGGACCGGGCCATTCTCCGCGGCGAAACGACCGAGCAGATCCCAGTGCGCAGTGGCGTGACATGGAAACAACGCAACGCCTTCGTCTCCCAGGACCCCTTCCTTAGCACAGTATGCGAGAACGTCAAGCACAACCGACCCACGACAGTCAAACACCTCGACCTGGGCAGCGACACTAAAGCCCTGCTCACCGGGCGAGTATTTGCGTACGTCTTTCAAGAGCGAAAGTTTGCACAGCTTGCCGTCGCCAAGCTGCGACCCTCGCCCCAGAATGGACTCCCATTGAACTCGCTCAGAATCCCCGACACAATCAAGCATGCCATACAAGGTTCTATCAAAGGTCACTTCCGCCAGAAGACGGCTGAGCGCAAGATTGACCAAGATTGGGTATCTCTCGATCTGATTGAAGGAAAAGGGTCCGGGCTATTCATCCTCTTGCATGGTGTCCCTGGCGTCGGAAAGACGGCCACAGCCGAGGCCATCGCCAAGGCCAACGGAAAGCCCCTATTCAAGATCACCGTCGGCGACCTAGGCATGACTCCGGAGAATCTTGAAACATCGCTCCGAGAAATCTTCCGTCTCGCCTCAATATGGGATTGCATCCTCCTGCTTGACGAAGTCGATACCTTCTTCTCGGCCCGATCCAAGTCCGACGCAGCGACTACCAAGAATGGTCTAGTGTCTGAATTCCTCCGGGTTCTCGACTATTACGACGGCATCTTGTTTCTTACCACCAACCGCGCCGGCGTGCTAGACGAGGCTTTCAAGTCCCGCATCCACTACAAGATCTACTACCCCAACTTGTCGCTGGAACAAACGCTCGACATCTGGAACCTCAACATCAAGCGCACGCAGCAGATAGAGAAGGAGATCTGCAGAGCTGAAGAGCGTGAAGGTCGTCAGCCCTTGCACATCAATGAATCTGAACTCCTCGACTTTGCCAGGTTTCACTACGAGGAGGGGCTCAAGCAAGGGAAGGGCGGACATTGGAACGGAAGACAAATTCGGAATGCGTTTCAAGTCGCCAGAAGCCTGGCATACTACGAGCATGGTATTCGTGAGGAGGAACTGCTTCGAGAAGCCGCTGCTGGTAACAGAGATGGTGGTGTAATGCTCTCAGGGCCGCCGGTATTGGACGTCAGCCATTTCAGAACGATGCACGATATTACAGCGTCGTTTGAGAAGTATTGCAATGCCACGCGGGGAGGGTATTCAGACGCTGAGACTGCGCTGGAGAATGAGTATCGACACGATCGATTTCGAGATCCGTTGACCGAGGCACTGCTGAATGAATACCGGCAGGGGTTCTATCAAAAGCTCGCACAAGATCAGGCGCAATCGCAGGAGACGGTTACAGAGGTATTGGTACATCAACACCGGTATCCTAACCAGAACCAATCCAATCCAACAGGAGGCCAAGCACAGCAGGGTCAGCCTCAGTATGGACAGGACCAGCTGCGTCAGATGGCATTTCTACAGCAGCAGCAGCAAATTGCCACACAGAGGCAAGACCAGGGTCCATCGTCAAGTGGGATGACGTTCGTGCCACAGGGACAGCTCCAGGGAGGTGGAGGCACCGTCAACAGAAACCGCAGCAATAGTCACCGGTCTAACGCTGGAATGCCCCAGGCTGGATCATCCCCGCCACCTAACATTACCTTTGATCCATCCATCGCAGGTCAAGGGAATCTGACGTCCCAACCACAGTCTGGCAATCCGCAAAGAGGTGGTCTGTTCCCAGGACAGCCATCCAACTTCGGGCCAAGACACACCCCTTCCCGTGACAGTCTACTCGGTACTGCGGGCAGCCCCGGAAATTCCCAGAACCTGGGCTCTGAGTTTAATACCAGTCAGGGCAACACAGGGGGCAGTCCTAATCCAAACGCGATGACCTACCCAGTCAACATTGGCCGGCCCCGCTCAGGCACAGGGGCGAGCAACCTGAGCGTCGGGCTCTTTCCGGGTCAAGGCAACACGTCAACCCCATCCCAGTCCCAGCCTCAAAATCAGACTCAGACTCAAAGCTTTTCAGGTCCATATGGCGGAACACCACCCAACAGTAATCCCAATCCTCGTCCCAGTCCTAATCCCAACACAAGCTATGGCACACAGGCTAGCGGGATGACACAGCTGGGAACATCACCTGCGCCAAGGGGTCCTTCACCGGCAATAAACATCCCAAGTCACAACCAGTCCATGTCCAATATCCAAGACCAAAGACCAGGACATGGACATAGAGACTCTTTCGGGAGCGGCGGAAGTGGGGGCATGGCCGGTAGCTTTGGACAACAAGGCCAGGACAATGATCCGTACTACACCTACAACAACAATAACGCCGGACCAGGCGGCGCCCGTGGTCAGCACCCACAGCCTGGCCAGTTCAACCTTGCCAGTCAAAATCCCAACAATGGACTGAACCTGAATACAGGGCCCGGCGCATGGAATCCCGGACAGCCGCAGGGACTTGGAATGGGCATGCAAATGGGGGCTGGCTTCAACTTTCCGCAAGGAAATATGCAGGGCATGAGAACAGGCGGCGCCAGTGGTGGACAACAGCAACAGCAACAGCAACAACAGATGCAACAGCAGCAGCAGAACCAAGAGACAGACTTGTCGCTGGATGATTCACCGTTTCCTTTGTAATAATGCTTTCATGTTTCTCTCATTGTAGCTTAATCGCCTAGTCGGTGCTTCTTTTGACCTGTCTCCTTCCTTTACATTCACCTTGTAATGGCTTGTTTATTATGCAGAAGGCGTTTTGGCGGGGTTGCCTTTTAGGATGGGGAACGGCGTTGGGTGCTTGAATTTGGGTTCTCCTCTTTCCATGTATCTTTGTTATGGTTAGTGTCGGACCTTGAGAAGAAGCCTGTGCTTTTTGTGTTGTAATCTGTGTCTTTATAGTTTGTTTTGTCGCCGACCAATGAACATATATACAAATGTTTAGCCAGCTCTAATGGTGCATGTACCAATGTCGGGGCTTGCAATGCGGTTTTCCTTAGGATTATTTCATGGAATATTTGCTGGACCTGAATTTCGCACAATTATCCGTACTCATCGAGATGACGTCGTTTTGTCTCGATTCTTTTGCCGGTTATCCGTGAGTCTAGAACGCTCCTTGTCTAGGAAAGTACGTATAATTTCCGGCTGGATACTCTTTGGGACGTGCCAAGGATCGTCATCTGGGTTATAAGTGGATAATATCGCCAGAACGGTGGGGCATATGTGGGTTTCAGGGGTTACACTGGATGTACGGATACACAGAAAAGCTTATCCTCATCTGGCCTCGCTGTCTCCACCGTATTTCTCGCGCTATTGGAAATAAATGCGATTCCTTCACGACCCGGGACGGCCGGGGCTGGTCCTGGCCGGACTTTGTATTTCTTATAACATTCGCCGAGTCCTCGCTCTTTGTTTTTGTTTTTACGCACTACCATTCCTCTCGTTTCTCACTGTTGCCTTTTTTGTTGGAGCTTCGGCTCAATTACGCTCGTTCAAGTTCGAAAGTCGTCGTCGGCCAAGTTGCCCGCAATCAAGTTCGAGAATAATCCCCAGTTGCAAAGCGCAAACATGGGCATCAACCAATCGAGTCCCTCGTGCGAGGTGAATGCCTGCCTCAATCAAGTTATCGGGCACACCAACAACAATGGCTTTGTCCAGTACCAGTCCTGCATCGCCATGTTTGGGAGTCCAGCGGTTACGGTAACGTAAGTGTCTTGACAATTGTTAACTCCCGGCCCGGAAATTAGGTAGATCTAGACACTGACGAGGGATGTTCTCAGGACCGCCGCGCCCGAGACGATATACTCGACTGCCACTGACACAGTCTCTTACACCGATGTCACTGTCGTGATGAGCACCGTCGTGGAGACGGTCTACCAGACTTCGACGTCCTTCGCAGAAGTTCTGGAGACTGTGACCGAGTATACGGCAACCAATGTCGTTACCGAGGCGACAACCGTCACAGTCGGGGCTACAGCTACGCCGGCCAAGAAGAAGAAGAAGCGAGGCGCCTGCCACCATGGGCCCACGACATCGACATTCCTGTCTTCTACTGCCGCCGCGTCTTCGGCACCCTCGTCATCCGTTCCAGTGTAATCCGCCTCGGAATCCTCCGTTGCGCTGTCATCTTCGACCGTCCTGACATCCTCATCCGCTCCTGAATCGTCCATGGCGCTGTCATCTTCGACCGTCCTGACATCATCATCCGCCCCTGCATCCTCGACCGCCGGCCCGATCTCCATCGCCCCTAATTGCCCCAGCCTGGACGAATACTCGTCGGCATGCTCGTGCATCTACGCCGTCAGCAGCACGTCCACCTACACCGAGGTCCCTCTCCCCTCGTTGGCTGCCACAACCCTTACAGTCAGCTCGGCGATCCCAACAACATCGGTGAGCGTCGTGACCGAGTATGTGACGGTAACAGTACCCGAAGCGGCCACGACGACCCGCACGTCGACCATCAGCACGGCTCTCGACACCACGACACGCTCCACCATGACCTTGACCACCTCGCCTCCGCCCGACGCGACTTCATCGTCCCTAGTGATCGCCAACGGCCCGCGCGCAGGCCGCTACCTGACACTCGTCAACGGCTACCTTCAATTCGGCGCCAACAACGCGGGAGTAGACGTGGCCGTACGCCTCGTGATTCCCCCCTCAGGTGGGGCTGCCCAACTTGCCCTCGCCAGCGACCCGTCCGTGAAGATGGTGTCGCTTCAGACCACCAGCATTGCTGGCGTGCTTGGTTTTGAGAGCGACGCCGTCGCAGCAGCCGCCGGTAACCCCGCCGTGACTTGCACTAATACCGACGGCAATGTCGCCTGCGCGATTCCCGGCCGCGGATTCACTAAGGTGTTTAACTGCGGCGCGTACCTGTACATCGTCAGTCCTGCATGGGCGCAGTCGTCTGGGTGTACTGCCGTTACCTTCAACGTCTCGGCTTGATCTGCTCTGAGGAGGCCCGTTCCACTCGTATACAGCTCGTATGGCGTGTAGTCTATGTTCTAGTCGTTATGAGTCGTAGCAATTCAGTTATCGCAATCATTGTTTAGTACCGGTATCGCTCCGTTGTTGGAAAAGTCAATAAATCTGCGTTCCTGAATAATTTGGGAGATCCTGCACACGAATGAACTGAGGATAGGTACCACCTATCCCACCCCAATTGATGTGAGATTTCGATCAAGACTTGAACATCCTCCTCCGCAACCCAAAGGACACTGATGGCCCGCATGGAATCTTGTTCGAACTAGGTCGCTCGTTAAGTCACACCGCCTGTGTGTCCTCCGCTCGGGACACTTTGGACTTGTGACGCGGGGCTGTAATACAGGTGTCGCTGTTTGGGGCACGCAGATGCCTTTTGTGCTGAGGCGGGCGACTGATGGAGAGAAAGTCGCTGTGCAGAGACAGGGAGATGACTTGCATGATCAGTGTGTTTTGCTGGGGAGTTGTTATTTAGATGGGTTTATGGATGGGCAGGCTACTAGAGCTGTGTGGGAGGATCGGGGTGTTATCGATCGGTGATTGTTATGCATCACCTCTATGTAGGTGCGCTTGGTGTAAGAATGGACTCGAAGAACCTTTGATCTAACCATCATTGACGTTTGTCGGCTAGTGGTGGATCCGTTACGGAGCCGGCAAGGCTAGTCCTGTGGTAGTTAAGTCAACTGGGTGTCTTACTACACTCTTGCTTTAGCGATAACCTTGTACATCCGTCGCTTCCTTATGTGGATAAAGGTGCCTACTAACTAACTCTATATAATCTCGAATTCCTCCAGCTCAAGCTTCATTATCTGCTCCGAGAGCGACGTTGGGCTTATCCATCCATCACAAGTGACGAGACCAATGCGGTGATACCTCCCGTCCTCCAAACATGCCAACACCCAGCCAAGTACTCGTTCCTTGCTCTGAATTAGTCCACCCACGTTTCGATAATACATAGGAAGCCACCAAAACCG
This sequence comes from Rhypophila decipiens, assembly GCA_033297075.1. Lineage (NCBI taxonomy): Eukaryota > Fungi > Ascomycota > Sordariomycetes > Sordariales > Naviculisporaceae > Rhypophila > Rhypophila decipiens. The sequence continues at coordinate 19,914 of MU858231.1, forward strand.
GTCCGTCAGCTGCAGGTTGCCGTAGCAAGAAGCAATACAGACATTGTCAGGCTCGCCTGGGGTCGAAACTCGGATGACATCGATCATAAGCCACCAAGTACTCGGGTCGATATGCAAACACCCAGACAGCACGGGACTTTGCTCCTCAGACAACGATCGGTGCTCCAAGTAAAACAACCGTGGATTCGCCGTCTCCGGGTCCGCTGGCCTCCGAATATGCACCGGTACCAGCTGTCCGGTAAACGAGACACTAGCCGACTCCAGTCCCCCGAACGGGTTCGCGACATAGTTGCCTCCGTTCTGCTGCTGAAACAGCTCGGCCACGCCCGCAAGTGCAAAGAACTTATCAGCGTCCTTTGAAGATTGCCTTTTGGAAAAGTCCTCGATGACAAATCCCCAGTCCCTATATTCGGCCGCATAAACATGTGCCAGACGTCCACAGTCTCCAAAGAGGAGCTGGGTCTCAAACCCTTCGCATGCCCCGCCGGAGTCGTGAAGAGAAGCGAAGAAGTTGCAAGTTCAAAATCTAGGTGGGCGGTGAAGAATAATGCTGTTGTGGCAGCCTGACAATTTCACACTAACTGCATGAGGAGTTGCGAGCGCGGAATTTACCTTTGCATTTAGGCAGGCAATGCCAAGAGCTCTAACAGGACGCAATGGAGTGAATATAGAGAGCCCTTTCCCACCTGGGAATCTTGGCTCTTGGTCCTTAGTCAACCCCGGAGGCTTTGCTCCCAATGTGGCATCCGATGCCAGATTCCCACAGCTGCCCTACACGAGAATAACATGCTTCATAGGCGGGTACCCAAACCAAGGTTCCAATACCCTTTGAGTGCACATTCCGAATCCAACCCTCCTAAACTTGGGAATAGGGCTTGTAGAAGAATCTTCAATCTCCTTGAGGAGTAGAAAAAGCATGCACTCATGTGGACTGGACGTTCGAACGATCGCCAAGCACCAGACACCAGCTGGGCCCATATCCGAAGACTCATTATCGAAATATAGATCAATCGGCGCAGGTCCATACCCAGATTCAAGCATTCTCAGTCTCCCTTCAATGTGAAGACTTCCAACCAAGAGCCTGGACGTCAAATCCTCCCCCGCCCAACGCACTTTGAGGCTGTTTGGATGAATAATTGCCGCGGGACCTGCAAATTCCCGCCCGACCCACTGAGCTCGATTTATGGGACCCTGAATTGATGCCCAGGACCAGGACGGTATGTAGCTGTAGCCGTCTGCCTCTTCAGCCGAAGGTTGTGATCCCTTTGATGTTCTGGCACGGCGCCAAAGAAGTCCGTAGTGAATGTCGTCCATCCAAAGGCCCAGAGCGTGATGGCCACCGGTTAACTGCTGAAACTTTTTGGTCAATCCCGCCAAGGCTGGAAATTTGTCCTCGCTTCTGGTTAGTTGACGCCTGGAGTAGTCCTCTACCCAGTCCCACCAGAGGTTGTGATCCTGCAGGGTGGGATCCTGCTCGGTGGGACGGGAGTTCAGAGCAGGGAGCGCCGTGCCAGTTCCGAGGTTTTGCCCATATTGGCCTTGTGTTGAGCTGCGGCAGAACCAGTAAAGCTGATCATGTGCGAAGTGAACTAGACGACCGGAAAGAGCCATTTCTTGAAGTGTCCACCCTCGTCTATAAAGTGGCTGATTGCGCAACCGGACAAGATCGGGTCCTGGATAGACAGAAAATTCGGAAAAGTGCCGAGGACGTTGATGAGTCATGGTAAAACCTTCAGTGCAACCAGCCGAGGCAGTAGCTGCCAAGGTGATGAAAGCATTCTCATACGTGTCGGTCATCTTCGCCGACTCGTGCTGCCAATCGTTAGAGTCGTCCTGAACAATGCAGAGGCTATCTATCCAAAGATGCTGCAGTCCAAGTGCACGGCAAACCCGCACTGCATCTTGAAACGACTTCGGTAAATCGCCGTACAAAATACACCTCAGACGCTGTTTATAGTTCCGTCTTGTTGTTTTGATCTGTTCCATATCTCTGGGATTGCCCCAACAGTGACTCAACGCTGCGTATCTACCTGCCTGACCCTCGGCGCATTCCATCAACTGAACTTGGTCTGTGTTATTAAAATCGAGCCTGAGAAGCCTTTTGGGCAGCAGGCCCTCACCACTTGGACACAGGCTGTGGTCGTGTTCACCAGCACCTCTTTGACCGGTGCATTCTTCAAGCCATTTCTGTATGACGCTGATGCTTTCTTCGAAAGTCGTGGTGGCGTTGTTGTCTTCGTGCATCATCCTTCCTCCCTCAGGCTGATCTTTGTAGAGCCATGCAATGTCAGTTCTTCTGATGCGTGTAAGTAGGTGGGACCAGGGTCATATGCACCTTGGAGGCCGTAGAAGGCCAGGGAAGCGGCCGACGAGCGGATAATATCCTTCGGTGACCCAGGAATAATGACCTTGATATTGAAGCACTTGTACTCGTCTCTGGCGAGTTCGATTCTTGCGTGGGTGGCTGGTTGATCCCCAAGAATTGTCTGGGCTTGTTCGATCAGATATCGACACATCTCACATCTGGAAGATGTTGCCTCCATGAGCCTCCAAGGAGCACAGGTGATGACCCCATCGAGGCCGCTTAGTGGAGATTTAAAGCTTCTCCCGTGTAACTGGAAGACGCGAGTTGGCTTGGTCCATGCCATCAATCCTAGGCAATACCGGCACCACTGTGCAGTGAGTGGGAAGCCGGCGTCCTGATCGAGAAAAAGTCCCAAGATAGCCTCCGAGTCCCGAAGCATTCTCGACTGGCGAAATCTAGGAGGCCTTAGTGCATTATACCGCTGGATTGCTTCGTCCAATGGGGTGTAGCCATCGGAGTCGGCGAGTTCCCAGTCGAGTTTCCTGGCATTATATACCGCCAAGAGCGCCTTGACTACCTCCAACTGCCCTTCTCTGGCTGCCCAATGCAACGGTGTTCTCCCTATGTTATCCGTAGATGTCGGATCGACTTTGTCGCTCGCCAGAAGATGTCTGAGCACCTCTATCTCGCCGGATCTAGCTGCTAATGACAAAGCCGTCCTACCCATATAGATGCTGGCATCTGGGTCCACGCTGTGGGGGTCCAGCACCTTGGACATTTCGAGGGGGAGCAGTAATTTGATCTTGGCGAAGTCTCCTCGTTGTACTGCAATCCAGAGGGCATGCTCTTTCTCCTCTCTTGTGTACTCGACCATGGTCTAAGTCGACTTTATAGCGGAATGTGGAGTCGGAAGTTACCAGCTCGGCATCAACAGGGATGATATGCAATGATCCAATCAATCCACTTCTGACCAATAATCTTGAAGTTGAGGGAGCACTCAGTGAAGGCAACAACGCCACATGGGCAAACCAGAAGGAAGCCACAGACACACAATAACACAATATGCACAATTGACAACCGGGAGAGTCATAGCGCTCCTGCCGGCTGACGGTCTTTGCTGACCGGTTTGCTGTCTGTCAATCTGAAATGCCCACATCTCACCCGCCCCCAAGTTAACGAGTGCCTGCCTGGGTGCCTCAGGCCCAGGTCATCGAATAGGGAAGCTGTGAACCCCCAGCTTTCGTTCTAACTGTGATTATTCCGAGGATGATCGGTGAGCCAAGCCAGAGCAGGAAGAACTGCAAGTATTGCCAGTGGACTCCCACAGAAACCACCAGTCCCGCAGCCGGCAAACCAAACGGTGGAACTACAAAAAAAACCTCAAGATCAAGATCCGAAAATTTCGACATCAATATTTGTCCCCAATTTCTCACTATTCTGGATGAAGGAGAGTGCTGATGGTCATAACGATCATTACATCTAAAATGCCACCCAAACTACCTAGATAAAAGCCTCATCTCCCATCCGAATTCGCAAATTAAAAGCAATGTCTACATCAAGGTCGAAAAGAGGAAAGAGAAAAAAAAGGAGAAGAAAAACATCATCATCACTTCTCTGGTACAGAAACCAAAAACCAGGCATCAATCAAACTAGCCAAACAGTAAATTGTCCCTCCTCTTTCTCCTTGATTCCATCTACAACCGATCAATCCATTCCACCCAACCGTGCCATCAACTAATACCTACGGTACTTAGGTCACCGACTCATCCAGCCCCCAAAAGAAAAATCAAAAGGGATTAACCCAAGGCCGACACTTGGTCGCCGCACAGTACCCATTACAGCAATCACCCACGTACTGGCCATGGGTATCATAGCAGCTCGAGTAATTCGGCAGGCAGAAACCCTGGCAGCTCACAGCCAGAATCGGCTGCGGCGGACCGACCAGGATCTGAGTCAATCCCGTGGACGTGATTGATCCGACGAGGGTCTTTTCGCCTGCCGTGTAGAACTGGCAGTTTTGCAGGGCGTTGTAGTCTGGTGCGTCGATTATGTTTACTGCTATGTTGTTGTCTTTTTGACACAACGAGTGAGTTGTTAGTGGTTGGATATGGAAGGGAGGTGGAGGGGAGGGATTGACGAACTTGTGTTGCGCTTGACGCCATCTGCTGGGAAGGCCATGGTGTATTGGGCTGGGCCGCCGTGAAAGGTGAGGTGGACTGTTTGAGGGGTGGCTCTGGGCTCGACGGCTGCTGCTGAGACCAAGCCGAAGCCCAAGGTGAGTAAGGTGAATGACTTCATGGTTGTCAAATGAGGTTTGTATTTTTGTCAGATAAGATATCAAGTACGAGCTTGCAAGTGTGGACTTGTTCTTGAGTTGTTTTGTGAATGTAAGATGAGAGCAAAGAGAGATTGAGATGCTGTCCCAACCAAGCCAAGCAGTGTTATATAGACATTTCCAGCATCAGTAGTGTTACTCGGTCACTTGAACAACCGTGGTGTTATTAGACGTGGAGCCGTTGATATCCAGGTGACAATCAGCCGATATACACAACATGCTCCACATGTTGACCAACGACGAGCTGCAGATGCACCTCGGCCCGCTGTTCACATCACACCCGAGTGCATATTTACCAACGCTACCCAATACGATGTTCCATTGCTACTTTTATTAGCTTCCAACCGTGCTGTCATTGCCGGAGATCTTGAAAGACATTTGGGTGATGGATGCATCTCGCGTGAATACGAAAAGTGGCGTACTGCGGGACTAGAGCAGGTGACTCGGGATATTTTGGATCTTGATTCTGACAAGCTTTTGAATTGTTTTAGCTAAGAGGTCATTGGTCGCTGGAATGGTCGGGGTTACACCAGAGACAGACCTAGCATCAGCCCTAGACGAAAGTTTATCCGAACCACGTGCTGGAGACTTCGGTCTCGGTAATGAAGGACCACGATTGGATAGAAGTGTTTGATTGAAACAAAAAGTCTCCGCGAACCGCGGTTCCAGAAATCGGAGCTGAACGGAACGGCGGAGATCTTGTTTTTGGTTGTTGCTCCCACGTCGCGCCCCCCTAACGTCAAACAAATCTTCGATTGGTGGCAGGGTCACCCTCAATGTCTGGGGTTTGGCGCTATTGAACCGACCACGGGAAACTTTACGTCATCTGCCATACGGGGTAGAGGAACTGGAAAGACAATGTTCAAGCCAACCTAACCATCCTCATCGTCGGCTGCGCAACTTGCCATGCCTTCTGATGGATCCTAGCCACAGTGATCCTTTCCCCATACTCGTGCCCCATATCAAGGTCGACCGCCACCACGTTGACCACCCCGCTTTCATGCCCACTCTCGGCATACACTTCGGCGTCAAACATGGTGATTGGCTCTTCCTCGGGATACAGTGGCTCCAAGGCAGACCTTGTGGCATCACCCGATTGAGAACTCACGCCCACGAGTATCATTTTCGCCTCAGCCCCGGAGCTGAGACCACGGCCAACATACACATAGCCGGCCTGCTCCCACCAGAGGCCGCAACGTTTTCCCTGGCGGTCGAGGATGGGACGCACTCCTTTTGAGGTGCTCGCCTGGCTTTTACCTCCTTGCTTGGCAGGCGAGATGTACTCCACCTCGTGAGAAATGTTGAAATTGGTCAACGGGACACACGGGGCCAGGAACTGGAGGACGTTGGGAACTGATGGAAGTGGCAGATGCCGTCGGGACTGCGCAGGGTCGCTTTCGCCCCGATCGGGCGTAAAACAAAGATCAGTCCGAGCCCCGAGATTGATGCCAAACTGGCCCACCAACAAAACTGGAAGCCGTCCTTTATGGTCGTCCTGAAAAAGGCGGTAGTCTACGGCCCCTTTCCACCCTGCCCAGGACCAGCTGGGGAATCGCCTGTCGACATTGTCGTCGACCACCGTCACCTCACTTGGGGCGTATACAAGCTGGACTGTGCCGCGATTAGTGGGTACAATGCTTCCCGGAGGTCTGGTTGATATGGATTGCGCGTTAAAAGGCGCTGAATATTCCAAGCCTCGGCGATAAGTCTTTTCCGCCGGCGTCCATAGCAGCGCGTGAGCCAAGACTGACGTTGGGAGACCGCACCAATGCTGGGACCGAAATGCAGTACAGAAAAGTGACAATGCCCCCGCGAAGGCATCGAGTATGTCTCCTTCCTGACTAAGTGTCCGGTTTGTGTACATTGTAACGGCCTCTTTGTAAACATCAAACAGTTTCTTTTCCTCTGTCATGCCGTTCGTTTTGCTGTCTCGAAGGCTCTTGATGAGCTTGGCGTCCATAGGTTCTTGGTTCATGGCCGCCAAGCACTCACTGATCGGTCGCACAGGACCGTTGACACCGCCCTGGGAAAACACATGGGGACTTCCGCACCGAAAGTAGACAGTCTGGTCGGTAAAGTACAAGCATCGTGGTGACAAGAATCGCTCCTGAACTGTCCACGCTCTTTGATCCCACACCGATGTCGCCACGACAAGATCGAGCGGCGTAGGAGTTGCGATTAGCTCAACAGTGACCTTCTCGGGTCCATCTCGTCCAGCTGACTTGGGAATAGGAGTGTAGTACAGCTCGGAACTCCCAACATCGATAGTGAGGATTTCCCTCCGTGCCTGACGGGACCAAGGGATATCGACACCTAGTATCCCGCCAGACACTTTGTTGCTGGACAGCGCCACAATGGTCGCGTATGCATGAATCAAAATGACATCCATAGACGCACAGAGTTTTGCCTTGAGATATCGGTCAATATCCTGAATGCTACACAGAGTATCAACCCAGAGATAACGATCTCCAAGGGACTGGACGAATGCCATGGCATCTTGGATGGTGGCAGGCAATTCCGCTGGGAGTCCTCCTGGCCTGCACCGTGATGCGTAATTATCCTGCCTTGTCGCGGGCACAGAGACTGCTCCCCGGACGTAGCTTAGAACGAAGTACTTGGTGGTCGATGACGTGCGAGTAACGAGACAGCGATCGACCACGTCAACTAAAACTATTGGCAATGCCTTGTCGTTGAGGTACCGGGGGCTGGTACTTCGGTGACTGCACGTTTCTCCATGCGTCGATGAGCAGTTTTCCAACCAGCGGCGCAACAATTCCGGACTTGCTTTCTGGTTCCCGGACTCTGATCCGTGTTGACGGTAGTTCTCCGGTGTGAGTTGTGCCTGCAAGTACGTTGTAATAGAGACGGGCTGTTTGCCGGGCAGTATTCTCAAGTGACCCACGAGTTTCTGGTTATAGTGGACGATAAGAACTCTCTCCCCAGTCTCTTGCTCCTCGGCAACATACACACCGGCTCCCTCGATTTCGGGATCATCGGCAATTTGAAGACGTGGGTGTAGCACCGGCGCGTCGCTCTCTGGGTCGGTGACGATAAGCGACCTGACAAGTCGACAGATGGAGCAATCTCGCCTGGTACGAAGCTGGTCCCAGGTGCCTAGCGGCAGGTATATCATGTCTGGGTTCCATTCAAAATCTCCTCCTCCGTAACTAGTCGTTTTGCTGACCGGTCGCAGAGGTTTCAGCGCCTGACACGTCAGGCAAAGTCGCGGGTTGGGATGCTTGCCCTCGGCTTTTGCACGCTGGACAATTATTCTCTCCGCTGTGCTGAGTCGTGTGGCAAGCCTTTGTTTGTGCATAGGGAGGGTCGGGTCAAACCCGAAAATGTTGGTGAGCGGCCCATTAAAGTCGTGGATCTGTCGTTGACTGCTTGAGCCTTCCTCCTGGTGGGCTTCAGCTGCCCTTTGCTTTGCCACCTCCTCGGAGATCACCTCACCAGTTCTGGCACTTCTTTCGTACATCTCTAATACACCAACCACGTCAGGGCTAACCTCAACGAGGCCAACAATGAGGCTGGGAGGCTTGCAGAGTCCGGATATGCAGGTGTAGATTGCCTCTGCCGTCGCTGTCCTGGCACGGCTCCGTGGTAGGCGGAGCAACCGATCCACAAGTTTCATGAGACGGTAATATCCAACGAGGTTCATTCGTATCCTCTGTCCATTGAGAGCAGTATGACCGCTGTCGTCGTGTAGCATCTCGTAGATGGTGAATGTCGCATTTCTCAAGTCCTCGAGCTTTTTGGAGAGGAGATACTTTTTTATTACTACATCGCTGTGCAGCCGGCGGCACTTTGGCTCGTCTAGGAAGGGCCGAGGCATACTCTCCAGGTGTTTGGATGCCTGGCGTTCCAACTGATCGAGCCTAGACAATGACGTAGTGGCAAGGGCAAATCGGTGCAGAAGAGTCAAATGAGCAACCAAGTATCTTACTTTGAGGTGTTGTGCACATGGATTCGCGTCTAGCGTTCGAGCCGAAAATTTGAGTGCCTTGGCGAGATCATCAATGTCTCCTGTGTGTTTGTGCCTATCCAGGTAGGCTGATTTGACAGCGTTGTGGGACAGTGCAAACATCTCTGCCGATGCAGGAATACCCTCTACTGCGCCCTCCATTGCCCGGAGCCCGGCATCCAATGCCTCGAGACTTTTGGTCCTCTTGAATGCTTCAACTTCCAGCTGGCCAATCTGGAGAGCAGCTGAGCTGTGACTTTCAGATCCGGCTGGCGCTGTTTGTTGCAGCTGCCTCAATAGCCCGATTGCTTCGACATGGTCGGTCGCGTGCGTGCCCATCTTGGAACCTCGTGTGCTTAGATGCGCGGCCAAGTTGAATGTGATTGCATCGGATGGCTCACCGCGCGCCTCCAACATGCTCTTGTGCTCCCTCGCCAATTCGATTGCTTCGTCGAGATCCTGCAGAGCTGTTGCTGCTTGGTTGTTGTGAGTGTTTCCAGCTGCCTGCCTGAGCCTCTCCTGAGCTCTAGTTGACAACGCGAAGCCAAAGTTGTTCATCAGCCGACAGTAGGAGTCGAATACAGCGTCTGAGTCGATCTGAGGAAGCCCAAGCAACAACGCAGCTATGTGCGCCCAACGTCCATTTTGCACCGCGTCGTCAATAGCGCGCTGGGAACCCGACTGGATGTACTCCGACGTGTGGGCGTAGCATAACTCGCTGAAAACCAAAGGACGCAGCGGAGAGCCCTCCTCCAGATCATTCAGAGCTGCCTGGAGATGCTGAATGGCAGTTTGGACATTCTGGGGGTTGCCATTTTGACCACGCTCGTACTCGTGGATGAGTGAAGTCGCAAGACGCATACGAGATTCCGGGTTGGAGCCAGGCTCATTCTAGTTGGAAATGGAGCCACGGTCCCGAACTGGAAGTAACTGGGAACGGTTGGGATCCATTTAGCGTTCAAGTATGTAATGATGATGCAGTGGTAGAGATGAGGCGGTCCGGGACGCTCAGCAGGTATTCAGTTCAGTACCAAAGGAGGGTACAATGGACTTGTCCAAGTTGCTTCAACCTTCTCCGTTCCTTCCTCTTCGTGCCCTGCTTAACTGTGGGGAGGAAGAGAAGGAAGAAGGTTGTCGTGCTCGGCGGAATAATTGTGCCGAGATTACCCTTACCCCGCTGACACAGCCACACCCCCCCCCCCCCCCCCAATCTAAGCCTGCGTGGTGCTGCTTTCCTTGTCACCCTTGACATGAGGCTGCCAAAGCTCTGCACCGAAACAATCCATTGTCTTCACCCTTTACAAAACCTTCCAGCGTTGTCTGAGCTTGGTACTCTGGGTCTCAAGTCTCGGGATAACGACCACCGTTCTTTGCCGTAAACCTACAAACGAATTGAAGCAATGGCGGATGAAAATAACTCATCATGGATGAACCGGATTCCGCTGGCCAGCGACCCGACTCGGTCAGTTGGTGATTGGTTGACTGGTGCCTTGACCGGCTCGCCCGACGCCGATGGCCCCATGATCCCGGGAATGCGGAATCTCCCCCATGATGAGCTCTCCGGAAAGCTAAGCCAGACATCACCGAGCTTGCCTTTCCGCCGGATGAAAGGTACAAAGGCCCGATGAGCTGGGCCGAGTTCAGCGGTCTCCAGACCCAGCTCGAGAGCTTTGTCTTCAAGTCGGAGAAGGAACAGGGACAGAACCCCATCCCTCACCTCTGTCGGGTCTGTCGGCGACTGGGTATCCTGCGCCATGATAGCTTCACCGATGCTTCTTGGCTCAAATGGCGACCCTTGGGGACTTGGGCAGCGCTGAATACCAGGCCAAATTGCATGTTTTGTCGCCTCGTCATACACTCTCTTTCGGATGGAACCGGGCAACGTCTTCATCCAAGACTGGAAAGACTCGACCCAGAAATCGGGACGGTCCAGCTCTACCCAGAACAGCTACCTAACGGCGAGCGATACTTGGCAGTGGAGTATGGCTATCGTCGTGCCGGGGCTATAAGGATGGTCCGCCAGGACAACTTCACCCACGTCCTTCGCCAAGCATACCAGGCACCAGGTGGCGATATCCGACGTCTATTACAAGACCCCAATAGTCACATCTGCTCCTCGGCCGACCAGCGTGCTTCGATACCCCTCATTCGGTCATGGCTCGACGACTGTGGCACAAACCATGGTGCAAGGTGCGCCGAACTGCAAACCTCCATTCTGGGCAAGCGAACCGCCATGGACCTGTTGTTGATCGATGTTCTTGATCATTGCCTCGTCCGGGCCACATCGGTCGAAAGGTATTTTGCGCTCAGCTATGTTTGGGGTGATAGCCAGATGCCCAAGACATTGCGCTCCAATCTGGCTTCCCGAATGTGCCCCGGCGCTTTACCTCAAGTTCTTCCAGCAACCGTTCAAGACGCCATGATGCTCGTGAAAGAACTCGGTGAACGATATCTTTGGGCCGACGTCTTATGTATCGTGCAAGACGATCCCTTGCAGAAACACCAAGACATCAAGCAAATGGACCTTGTGTACAGCTGTGCAACTGCGACCATTGTAGGCCTCCACGGGCATAATGCCGACGCTGGCCTGCCTGGGATCAGGCCTGCAACGCGTAAACCGCAACTGATCGAGACGACAAACTCCCCGGCCACAATACCAGGACCCACCCCAGAATTTGTGCGACATTTCGACCGCATAGCACGGACAGATAAAGAGCAACACGAGACCCTGGTGGCCTGTCATACCATCGGCGTTCCTCTTGTCGAGGTAACAGCAATGATGACTTGGCTTTCCGAAGCCCTCGAGCCTGGCGGACCAGGGAATCCAATACTCAGGCCCAGCCGCCCTCATACGCGCCCAGGACCAACTGCGGCGAACCAGCGAGACGCCGCTGACGACTTTATTGCCATGGTTCCCCATCCGCCGGCCTTGGAGTACGCTCTCCAGAGCTCCAGCTGGAGCACTAGAGGATGGACATTCCAGGAGCGACATCTTTCGACCAGGTGTATCTACTTTTCCTCTGACTTTGTTTATTTCCAGTGCGCAGAGGGCAGACGATGTGAGACTGGCGGCGATCTCCTCCACTGGCCAGACATTACTCCATCGCCCTCGTACACCGATGAGAAGGAGGAACACCCAGCGACCCCGACAAATCCGTTGCTCAGCTTGGGCTCTTGTGCTGCTCCGTCTAGACCGGCAACGATGAGCACAACACACATTCCTACCGAAGGATACAAGTATAGGAGACACAGGTTCGATTTGTATCGAGAAATTGTCGAAACATACAGCCGACGGCAGCTTTCCTTTGCCACTGATGTCCTGAACGCCTTTACCGGCGTGGCAGGGGTCCTGGAGCGCAACTTTGAGACCAGTTTTGTCTACGGCTTACCCGCTTGCTTCCTGGACCATGCACTGCTTTGGGCGCATGAATGCCCATGGGATCGGCGCTTGATGGCCGAGTTTTCCTCCTCCAGCTCTGAAAGGCTTCCGGCCAAACTCTTTCCATCCTGGTCGTGGGCCGGTTGGGCAGGGAGCGTACAGTATCTCCTCGTGACCAAAGGCGAGGGGACATACCAGCGCCAAGAGCACGAATACGCCAAATCAGAAATTTCTCACTTCCAGACCTTCCACAAAGGTGTGCTGCACGAGGTCTTTAAGGACGCAGCAAGTATGGCGGCGCGCGAAACTCGAAACCTGGGATCTTATAACCGCGAGCTAATCTTGAAAACGTACCCGCTCTATGTGGCCTACGAGGAAAGACGAACACTAAACATGTCTGGCCCTGATCTCGGTCCAGGGGTTTTGCAATTCTGGGCCGACGCCGTGGACGGTGACGCTTTCACGGTCGAGTCTCTTGATCCGGGCTATGCCATAGTTGATCGAGAGCACGGCAACGTGCCCAGCAAGCAGGCTGTTATTCGGTTGCTCGACCGCGCCAAGGTCCACTGTGGCTTGATGTTGGCATTCGAATCGAATAACGCGAGGGCTTGGCATAGACTTACCCAGGGACCGCTCGAGTGGATTGCCATATCTAGCTTTGGAGATGCCCATGATAGACGCGGTGGCTTGAGCACCATCGACGTCGAAGTCCGACCCTTTGACGAGAGGAAGTTGCCGTACAAGGGCGAGGGCAGTGGCTTGGTGAATATCATGTTGATCGAGTGGGACAATGCAGTTGCAGGAAGGATCACCATTGCTCAAGTACATGGACTTGTTTGGGAAGAGGCTTTGCCTGTTCGGAAGCATATTCGCTTAGCGTGAGGGTCATGTTTGGGCGATGGGTTAAGTTCGGTAAGGACAAGACAGGTGCGACCATCGTCTACCATGCGTGCGACCTTACCGACTTCAAGTCAACCAAACAAGTGCGCGACTCCATCCTCAAATCCCTGCCGCCCATCGCGGGGGTGGCCAACGGGGCCATGGTCCTCCGCGACGCCTCGGTCGTGCAAATGACCTTCTCGCAGCTCTCCAACGTCCTGCGCCCCAAAGTCGAGAGCACGCTCAACCTCGACCGGCTGTTCGCCACCAAGCGCGGATCCCTCGATTGGTTCGTGGGCTTCAGCTCCATCGTCGGCACCACCGGCAACCCCGGCCAGGCCCCCTATTCCGCCGGCAACGTCCTTCTAAAGACGCTCACCCGCCAGCGGCGCGCCCGGGGTCTGCCCGGCTCGACGATTAACATCGAGGAAGTCAAACAGGACTATCATAAACGTCATCTAGGACTATTGGCCCATACACACCTTGGATTTTCTAGGTAGCTACCCACTAAAATGTCAATTTTATACGGCCAAATCGGCTAAATCCTAGGCCCCTACCCGTATCAGCCACAGTATATCACAAAGTAAACAACCAAGTCGAAAAAGGGGTAATTTGTACAGCTATATTCCTAGATCTATTTAATTGAGCTAAATTGCTCAAAAATAACAGAAAAAAACCAATATATTTAATTAATCTAACGTTCAATTGAGCCGAATTGTGTGGCTAATAGGTAAAAAAGGTCAGTACCGAGGATCTAGGCGAGATCTCTGTACAAAAAATGATATTTCATAAGCTCGCACCCGAAAAATCAAATGCGGATATTTGAGGGTTAGGGTTTTGTATAGGCATTACAGTGGAAAGTAACGTTCGTGACAGTCCTGTTTGACTTCCTCTTGACATCTGCCGCATCATCGGCGTGGGGTATATCCAGCGGGAGAGCTCCGACGGGCGACTGACGCACGAGCAGCAGGCGAGGCTGGCTACGAGGTCGGGCACGCTGGCCATGAGCGAGCACGATCTGCATCAGGCGTTTGCCCAGGCGATTGTATATGGGAGGCCGGATTCCGGGCTGGACCCCGAGGTTATCACGGGCTTGGCGCCCATCAGTGTTGAGGAGGCCAAGGAGGCGTTCTGGGCGCCGAATGCGAGGTCTACGCGCCTCCTCTTTCCAGGAAGGTCGACATCGGGATGGCATACGCGATAGTGCCGCGTCAGGGCGTCGGGCCGGTTGAATGTCTTGTCGTCGGTGCACAAGTCGCAGCGAAGCTTTTGTTTGCGAGCGTTGTGAATGGTATCTTCGTGTCTGGTCAGGTCATGTGGTCGAGAAAAGACTACGCTACAAGGCTTTCCGGTAGAGGGATTAGTGCGGTCACATCGATATGGCCCGCCGGCCGGGTAGCGCGTGGAGGTGTTTTGATCTGTTTCGGACGCGGCGGCTAGGTGTCCGGCTCGGTGTCCTTCACTCTTATGTTTTTGGAGCATTGCAGGGGTCTCGAAGTGTTCCGCGCAGCCATGATATGTACACGTGTATCCCCCACTGTCTACCCCGGGGCTTCCTGGAATAGGCGAGAACAGGCCTGTCTCTGGAGCTTTCAATCCAGCTTCTGGTCCATGAAGAACCATGTCCGCATCATCAAAAGTAAATGGGTGTTCTTCAAATAGGTTGTTGCGAGAAGCAGGCCAGATCGGAGACGGCATAGTATGACTCATGTGAGTTCCCGCGGAGCCAAAACTTGCTACACTTCCCTCTCTCTCATGTGAAACGTAATCGTCAAAAGCCGTGTGGTGTGGCTCATCCGACGCTTCGAGTTCCAGCGAATCGTCCAACACTCCAAAAATGGCGGCATAGGAACGGAGTGACACCTCAAGGGGAATGTCTTCCCGGAGAGCAACCCATCGGTGCCACGAATGCGTGCCATATACTCCATCGAATAGCTTAAGCGGATCTGCCCCGCATCGATATGCCAGCCAAGCGTGGGTGAAAAGTTCCGACGTGACGTAGGACAGCAGGGCGGGGTGGTCCTCTAATACCCGTGCCTGTCCGACCACTGAGAGTTGTGTTGGAGACTTGGGAAATGACTCATCGACATCCATCGTACTGACCATGAAATCTAAAACACCGGTTATCCACAGTGTGATATCAATACCAATAACTGGACCAGAGGATTCCCGGAGCATCCTGAATGTCGGGGTTTCTGCGGACGCTGTCCCCATGCCGACGGCCCCTGGACATTCAGGATACACGTATAAGAACCGCTCGTGATTCGAGATCTGATTATCGCAGTTGTCTTTATTCGTGTCGTGGTTGAGTAGTTGTTGTGGAGTCCCATCAGCTTGGCTTTGGGTAGGTTGGTGCTGACGGGAGTCGTTTGACGCGTCGTTCAACACCTTCAACGCCGCCACATTCCGCGCCTGAACGAGAGCGTCCAATTCATGTATTCCGATGTATTTCAGGCAGGTCTCCATGATGAATATGTGCCCATTCCAGTTGTGAGCCGTGTTGCCAAGGTGGGAAAACCCAGCATGCTCCAGGAAGAAACCCCGGACAGATTCATGTATGACTTGGACGATTCGGGACTCGCCATAATCCAGGTTCAGAGACCCGGCTCCAGCACACATCGAAACCGATTGCACATCCAAATCGTGACCGTGTTCGGCAATCACATGTGGTCTTTTAACCTCAACCAAGCCTCTAGAGATGCTGCGGATTTGCTTCTCCAGCTGGTCATCATTCCTGGTAAAGGTGTCGGACGCGCGCCAGGCGGTCAATGAAACCGGCGCGGGCTCCTTAATAAATGCCAAGATGTGATGCCATTCATGAAGCCGGAGGGGCTTTTGCGCGAGGACCGCCCATGTGAATAGTCGGAGCGCTAAGCATCGGGTTTCTGGGGGGATTGATGACATTGTGTTTGCGTATAATGCCTCCAGCTCTGCAGGCAGGACATCAACATGTTTGAGTAGAAAGCCGATGTCATGCCCCTCATCACTTTGCCTGATCATCTCATCCACAACCAAAACCACCCACAGGAACACGCTTCCGGATTTCTCTAGAATGATTTCTGTCAAGCGTCGCCACTCCGGTCCTTCAACGGCAACTGCAAAACGGAAGCGCCTGTCCATGTAAAGTGCGAGGTCTCCATTGTTGTGATCGTCGACGATTATATCTGGGCAATCAGCTATCGTGATAGTGGGAAAATGCCGGGTTGATATGCAGATGTGCAAAACACAACCCTTCTTGCGCACAGAGTTGGTGAGTTCCCACATCTGGAAGGCCAGTTCGCGTGCATCCTTGTCGCCACAAGCATCCAACCCGTCCAAGAATAATAGGAGTTTTGATGGCCACAGATCCAAAGCCCTTTCAAATTTGTCTTTGAGCGTTGATTTTGTCCAAACGGGGTCGGGTAACTGTACTGTTGTAATAAGTCGCCGTATTGAGGACCTGCTAGTATGTCGGCTCTGGAAGACTTTTGGCAAAAGTTGATATAGCAGAGATCGATACATACCGACCGGGTCACGATCTAGAGGGTCGCCGCGAGCACCGAAAAAGAATGCCGCCGCAAGACAGTCTGATTCCGCCTCCGCCTGCAAAGCGCGCCTAAACGCTTCTTTCATCAATATCGACTTGCCTGTCCCAGGCTTCCCTCGCAACCTGAGCAGACCATGACCATTCTCCCGATTGGTTCCATGAAGCCAGCCTTGATATAGCCGATGCTCAAAGAGCCAGTGACACGTGCCTTCGGCAGGTCCATCAATGTCTTGACGCCGAGAGTCCATGCTTGGATACCGCAACGACTGAATGAAGGCCTGAGAGCCCGGTATGGATTCGACGCTGTCTGACACGGTCGTTCCGCGTTTCCGTTTTAATAAAGGTGCTTGACTAAGAGAATCTGGACGACGATGAGAGCTCGACAGCTCGGTAATCGATTGGTAAACTGAGTGAATTTCCCCAGCCACACGGCCGTAATTGGGGTCGCTTGCTCCCCAGAATCGGCACATATTCATGTGGTTGGCGTGGATAGTTTCAGCACGTTCCCGGTGGTCCCCGATTAATGACGAATGGTCCGGAACGACCTTGTTTCCGAGGACACCAAGATTGATGCCTGTCAGGCCCATACCTTCCTGGAACGTTTTGACCTTGAAACCATATTCATGCAAGAGCAAGGAGAACGATTCTTGGGCCCGCTCTAGATCGGTTGTTCTCAAGCCCAGAGCATCTAGGATAGTTGAGGTTGTCTCCATCCGCAGAGCGCTGACCAGGGACCGAGCCAGCTCGCCCATGGCAGCCAGCTCAGGACTGCCTCGATGTGGGGTACCGAGGAAGATGATCGATGCTACCGATTCAACAATGTCGTGTGTCTCAGCATCACTGGAAGATGCTGATCTCGCAAGCATCTTGGACACAATTAGACTAACAACTAGCGTCAAGAACTTTGGGCTCACATTACCTCTTTAACTACTATTCCACCCAGACTGTGGGCAACCACTATCAAAGGTCGCTTTCTGGGCCTTGCTCGACTGAGAGAGAATACCAGGTCCTTTCCATGAGAAAAGACGGTGTTTTTGCTAGTTGACCCTTTCAAGTATTTGGTCACACGGGTGTCGTAACCGTACACAATGATGCGGGCATTCTTGCAATCGTGAGGGAGAAGATCCTTTGGCCAGTATATCGATGACGAGTTGGGGTCCAATTCATATTCCGCTGACATTGCTTCAGCGGGCAAGTCGCCCGGAAATGAATCCTCGTGTGACTTTTCTTTCGCCCGTCGGGGAAGGACCTTTTGCCACCCTTTAGGATTGCGAGAGCTGTCCTCATCATGGGTTGGGCCTGATTTTCCCGGAATACATTCTTTCTTCGGTCTTGAGCAGGCCCATGTCTTGTACGGGTGGCCTTGTAAACCATGGACGAGGAGAATGCTGGGGAGTATGAAGCCGATTAGAATATTTCAGAGCACTACATTTCGGCGGCCAATGGCGACTTACTCAACAGTTGCTAGGCCACCGTTCGGGGCGTAGACGACATTTATTCCTTCCTCCCGGATGATATCCGACATGGCTTTTGGTGCTTCCTTCGGGCGCGATTGCTCGGTGACGCCTTGAATCGAATGTTGAAGTGCTGGTTGCAATCTGAGTCGTGCTTTCCTCCTGCAGTCAGGTGATGCAGGTTTCCCCGCTCGAGGAGCCGCAGCAACGATCGTAGTGGCGGAATCTCCCAATCACAGCCTGGATCGGGCGGCAGCTGAAGTACTGCTGAAGACCGCTGGTGTGGGAGATGCCGCCACAGTTTCCATAGATTAAATGTTGCGCCGGGGTGTTGCAGTCAGCAGACTATCCTGTTTTGGGAAAATGTAAATTCTCTGAAGAGATGATTGGTCGACATAATATCCGTACTCGGTACTCCCACCGGATTCGCCCGAATTTCTCTCAAGTCGTTCGGTTTGCTAATCGGTATTACCGTCACAATTGACGATTTTAGAAGTTTGGTCGACGAAAGAGAAGAAATGACCAAGACGCAAAGGGACCCAGCCGGCGAGCCTGCTTATATGGCAGGTGCGGAGCCAAAAACTTGCCTGTACTTTCCTCTTGCGAAATGCTTGATTGCATCTCATTGCCAACGGACCAATAAGTCTGAGGCAGGTATTTACCGTCTTTTCGTTGTTCCTTCCCCCGGTCAAGTTCGAAGTTGACGACGTGGAAAGTCCCAGGATATACCCCACCAAACTTGCCTTGATCCTCTGCCGATACATGGCAGCCTGTATCCTCGACTGGCCGAAACTTGCCTCGCCCCAGACCACGCAGTTTGCAAGTGGCTAGTCAAACTCCGAGAAACAGCCCAACAGACAGGCCGGCTCCTCAGTCCAGGTCCTCAACTCGAGAAATTCGTCAAAGATGCCGGGTCCAGCAATGTCCACCATGGAACAAGAACGATTCGGATTCCCTCTCGGTCCGTGGCCCAAGGATCCGGCATTCAAGAACATTGGCTTGTACAACATCACGCAGCCCGAAGATGGTGTTGAAGGCTTTTCGTTGGCCTTGTTAGTCGGCCTCTTGGGGTGGAGCTCGAAGAGGTCAAGGCTGTAGTCGTCGAGGGAAGAAGGACACGAGTGTCACGAGGGATCCCAAGATCTATCTCCAGTTTGATTTGTGAGTTTATTTGTCCCTTCTCATCTCCTTTTTCTTATTAAATGTTCAATGCCAACGTCACTTTCAGCCACGTAGTCTACGGAAAAAGGCCATTATAAGGCTGGATGTTATTCTTTATAGGTCCGCAAGTGAGGAGGCTCTCCACTTAAATCCGGGGTAAAAGGACCCACCGGCATAACTTGGACGAGTAGCCCATTCCATAAGAGCAGTTCCCAGGAAAAATGCTGTTAGTCCAATGAACTAATACGAACTTGTGTAAAAACAATGTGGTCTTGATATTTCTTTTGGAGGGGTTGGTTAAGGGTGTAGAAGTCACAATGCAAAAAAAGTTCAAAAACAACATACAACACCGGGGATTCGCTGGTCGTCACCGACCCAACTACTAGTCTGGCGGTCGCTGGCTTATCTATGGGAGAGCGGACGGGATCCCGAGTTTTCCAGCACCTATGGTCGTATGTAATAGTTCTCAACGGAATCTTGCCTATTGTAGTGGGTGCTTGACCAACACTGGCGAAGAGCGGTGGGTGTGGACGACTGTGTCTCGAAACACTCTGTGCTACGGCGTTGAGAACTTCATGTAAATATGCAGAGAAGTTAATAAAGGAACATCGTGACGGCGCCGAGGAAGGTGTTTGGTGGCACCAAACTCGGGCAAGTGGTCCAAGTTGCCATGGAGATAACCATCAATATCAAAACTCCGGGGTCATCGCTTATCTTGGACAGTCATCTTTACCGCGTCTTCGCACCCCTGTTAAACATTCGCTTGGATATTTTCATTGCCTCAAGTATGTTGTGACCAGAACATCAGGGACTTTGGCCAGATGTGTATGGGATATTGACGTCCACCATGAACCCAACAAGGAGTGGAGCAAAACAATCAGGAACCAACGCGGACAACCCTTCCATTACCAATTTTCCTGCCAGAGTGGATAGTGACATACATCTTGTTGAATCTGTTTATCCAGGCCAAGGTTCATGTACAAAAGATGAAGGGCATAAGGCTCCTGCTGCGGACGTAAGTGCCAAGGGATGGGGCCTCAAAGTCTTGTTTGCCTCACCACAGGGCGTGCTGAGAGTTTGAACCGGGTGGAAAAAGAAGTCGTAGGTGATGCAGATGATGTTGTTAAGTCTGTGGCTGCTGCTATTCCTGGGACTTCTCTAGGTGTGTTGGGACTTGGCTCGACCGGGGAAGAAGGGTACGATGGAGGGTTTTAAAGTTCTATGTTGCCTTTGGAGATTACAATGCGGGTGGTCTTGTGTTTGGGGAGTATACGGGTAAAGATTCATTCCTGTAACTGAGTTGTTTGCGGCTTTATATCATTCATCCCTGCGTATATCGGTCTTCATTGTGTTAACAGAGCTTGTTTGAAGTATTAAAACATACGAGGTCTGACTTTGAAGATATCTGAGCGAGAGGTGTTGATACGAAACGATTGTGTATGCCCGATACGGCACATGGCCATGAGCATCGCGACGGCCGTACCCGCATTGTCCGTTTGTCACAACATATTGTAACCCCGATGTAGCACATACCTCCAGCGGTCTTAGGTATATATAACGGAGACTATGTACAATTCTTGAGTGGTGTCACCACTGTGGTGTGTTGCGTTCTGGTTCCCCCCAGATGCTATTCACCCACAGCCTTGAATGCAACTCGTAATTATCTGGCAGGCTGGGGAAATCATTATACGCGTGACGGTACCTGTCGTATGGCCCATCCCGTGGGTCGTCGGCTTTGATCCGTACTCGACCCAGTTTCGACTGCATGGCCGCGCGGTAGCCATCGGCCAGGTGGTCCGTTGCTTTCGTGGGTACCTTGCCACCTAGGCCAGCAAGGTAAACGTGCTGGCCCATCCATGACGTGAGCTCCGCTGGTCCGAGATACATGCGATAGGCGACGAGGATGTATGCAAAAAGACCCAGAGAAATGAACAGATAAATTATGCTTTGATAACTCCCAGACTGTCCTGTTAACCTTTTCCCGGCATAGAGCGGATACCTGGCTGACAGACCCTGTGCGCGTGCTGCATCCGCTGCGCTCGAGTTCAGGCTCGAGGGAGAGTCAAACATGCGAAAGTTGAGGTCGTTGATGGCAGAGCGGTTATACAACTTCTCGTCGAACCATTCAAGTTCAAGCCTTTCTGAAGCCCCAGAACTGCTCACAGCTTGAGGCCTTGGTGGGAATGTTTCTGGAGCATGACCAAGCTGGAGCACGCCGTTTTGGTCCTGGCTGAACTGGCCGTCCGCTGCCCAGCAGGCCATAAAGGCACGGACCAGCCCACTGACCCCCTCTCGGGCCCCTGAATCCTCACTAAGCAGAATAGGGTTGACCCAGTGCATGTTGAAACATTGAGACTCCGGATATTTCTCAAACTTTCTCGACATGTTGGCAGTCGTGACAATGTGCCCGGCCAGGAGATCACCGTCCTCGTCGGTAATATCAGCACAGTCGCGCCCAGAAACAAAACGCCGGACTATTGCGACTGCGTGTTGGATATCATAGGCTACCATACGAATGGCTGGTTCCGTTCGCGAACTATTTCGGAGCCAGTTTCCCATTTTTGCCCATTTGATCTCCAACTGGCCTGGCTTGGAAACTCTGTAGTCCACCACCGCCTGACCTTGATCTGTCCCATTGGTGAGGGTCCATTTCGAGCTCGCATTCTCAATGCGAGTCCACCCCAATGCGTTCCCATCCATTAAGATGTGATTCCAGCCCCAGTCACGGGTCTTCTCTGCCACCAGGACTATCTCCCGAGTATAAAGAACCCCGTCGTCAAGACCATTAAAGGTTTCACCACAATCGGCCCAACCCGCCATGACGATTCGTTTCGGAAGGGGAAAGCTTTTTGCGGACGGCAACGGTTCATATGAGTGTCTCTGCTGGTGTAGAAACGCTCGGTTTCGGCTTGCTCCAGGCAAATCGCCGAGCCACGGACTCGCGATACCGCCCTCCAGAAGTCCCGAGACTCGCGGGAGACGAAGAGTAACCAGAGAAGGGTCCAGGGGCTGGTAAATATCGACCACCACATCGACCACTGCAAAGCTGTAGCCGGCAGAAGCTACAATACCTAAAGCAAGGATGACGTTTCGAATGAGAATAGCAAACCAGAACCCTCTTCGGCCGACAAGAATCGGGCTCTGCGGCTGGCTATTGAGATAACGTGCATAGTTTAGCCCAGGGCGTTTATTTGCTCTAGAGCTGCTCCAACTGTCGAAAAGGTGGGTAAAGCTTTGGTTCATTCCGAATGAAAGAAGACCAAACGCGACGCCAAGAACTGCCAGCCAGGGTTGAACTCCAAGTTGGGAACCGAACCGAAATACCACCATTGTCGCGCCATTCACGCCACCACCTCGGCCGGAACGATAGACTTGGTGCGAGGTTATGATGTTGACTGAAAAGAGAATCAGGATTGTTCCGCCAACTAATAGCGCCGTGAGGGAAAGGCCGCCGACTTGTTGAGCACGACTAAGAGCCTTGGCGAATGAAGGAGTTTTGAATCGTGGTGGGGAAGACCATTTCATCTTAGTGGATGAAGGCGCTGGACAATGAAAATCTAAATGCAAAAGGTCGTTAATCGAGTCAAAACGTGGGCAGGACGAGCACGGGAGTCAGAATACCTCAAGATATATGGGCGACGATGCAGTATTGTGCGACCTGCTGCTTTATGAGGGAAGCCGTCGATGAGGTGACAAAGACCATTGTTTGGTCAAGGCAGACCAACAGACAGACACCAACGATTTGGGGCCGTATTCCGGTGCCAATTTCAATAACATAAGGAGGCGCTGCCTGTGCTACAACCCATGTGTTGTGGCTGCGACAAGAGGCATCAATTAATGATAATATATGATGATTTACCCGGATTTTGGGGACTGATTAGGTCGCTGGTTGACCGGGTCTGTAATTATCTTCACACCAATAACAGTCCAAGGCAGCATCGGGCTAGATTTATTGCGGACACAGCTACCGAACTCTCCATCCCTTGCCTGGTTCGCGACCCACAAGAATATTTGTAAATATTTCCAAGAAGATATCATCAGGAAAAGTATGATTATACCCCCCACCCTCGAAGTTCTACCCCTTGAGATACCAGGGTTCCGACTCCCACTTGCACCATAATTCTTAAGTAAATCTTTTGTGTTTTGCTTTCGCTGCCCACACGGCAATCCTCAGTTGAAAAATCCACAGTCAGACATAGTACCGTAGTCCACGAGTCCTCAGAGTTGCACCATCATGGAACTGTATTATGTATAAGTTACAAGAACTGATGGAATAAAGATTATCCAAATAATCAAGCTTGTGATAATGCACAGTTAAACACTCAACCTACCCACCAAGTGTCCAAACACCTCCGTGTCAATACCCCTCGAGACTTCTCTTATGCCCATACTGCTACACCTATCTGCAGTGTCAGTGCTGACTTGTCTATCTTTGTTACCGTGATTGTCATTCCCACGCAGTATACTCTCCTCGCGTTCCCATACGACTTCGTATCCAAGATCGGGACTGACGCTATACCCACTATGGTCATCAGTTAAATAGACGGCCTCATCAAGAGGTAATCCTTTCCTATCAAGTGTCAACTTCACCAAATCCTCAAAAATGGCCCCCTGCAAACGTTGGATTAGCCCCACGACAAACTCAAAACTGCCACAGCCCCGTAAGATCTCGAGCACAAAAGGCTTATGCTCCTCCGAGAAGCTCCCAAAGACTCGTCGTTGCACTATCATGTCCTTCAGAAGCTGGGCTTTGTCATCGGGCAAGACGCTCAATGCGTGCCTCAGGAGCAGTGAGTATTTTCCTTCGTCCAAGGCAACGTAGAATGACTGGACCTTTGCTTGGAGACCGAGATTTGGGGCAAAGTTAGTTGAAAGCGTCGGTAGATTGGCATAGTCGTCTCTAATGGCGTAAAGTCTGGCAAACAGGGCGATGAGATGATCCGAGTGTGGTCTTTTATGGCTGGGGAGGGGAGAAGCGGCTGTCATGAGATCTTTGATGAGGTGAATAATGGAGCCAGAACCTGGTATTTCTAGGGTGGTTAGAGATGGGCTGGTCTGCTCATTGTTTGGGTTTCTTCTTAGTGATGACTCACGTTTTTCCAGGGCCTTGATGTGGTCTTCGATGGAAGGGTAGCAGTGATTGTATGCCGATGTAAAAGGATGGATCTCTTTTCGATTTCTTGTGAGTGCTTTCCTGACAATCTCGTCTGTACACAGAACAAGTTAGAATTGATTACGATGGCCGGGTCAATAGAGTGTGATCTTCGTACCTAGCAGAACCCTCATGCATCTTGAGTTCTTCAGTTTCTCCAATGCCTTGACACCTCGTATGGTCATGAACTTGCAAGATTGGACTGTGCGCTCCACGCCAAAGACAACATGTGCAGCAGGTCTCCCTTGTCTCAGGAGTAGACGGCTCGCACTGTCGTCTAACATGAGGGAAGATATGTGGATGAGCTCTACAGAGCTTCCAATCGTTCTGGCCTGCAAGTCCGGTACCTGGTACCATCCTTTCACAGCGTTTATGAGCCCATGCAGAATGGAGAGGTCTGTGACCTGTACAGTATGCAACCATGGTGCTGTGATGTCGATGCCTCCTGGAACCTTTGCAGAACCCCGGCAGAGATCGTCAAGGGCCATTCGACAGCCTGAATTGTTTGCCAGGCGATCTTCGTAGTACATGTTGGACTGATTGAATGTTGGCATCGAGTGAGCAGAAACACTTCCTTGTGTCGGAGCGCAGTTACACATTTTAGTACGTGAATTTCAAATCAAGTATTTTGCGGTCAAGGCAAGAGGGGGGGAGTCATTATCATTAACTCATTCAACAGTTGGCCAGGAACACTGCGCCCGCTTCGCAGCTGCGGTTGTATCCCTATCACCTCATGACAGCACGGGTGAAGTGGTGTAGATACACGGAGCGCGTGACATCCGAAACGTTCAAACTGGCAGTTATGAGTCGTTCAGAATGTGTTCCGGCCGGTGTAAGACCCTTCCGGTCGGCACATGCGGATCCGGACGTTTATTGCCACCCGCCCCACTCTTTGGACTCGGAATCGGGGCCGGTCGCCTTCCGGTGGAAGGTGGCTACCCACGAATGGGAAGTTGCAAACTGGGATGACAACCATCATTTTTCAAGCGACTCCCACCTTTTTGACCAGGTCAAGCCAACAGCATTAAGGTGAATAATGCGCCGACATGGTGCCGAATCGTAAAAGATAATTGCAACTCCTCCTAAGACATCAACTTTGGGATGCTTTTCCAGTTCCCCGGAAACCCAACAACAGGGCTTATCTGTCAAGATCTAACCGTAAAAGGATCATGTCATGTCCCAGTTCTTTCGCGCAGTTCAATAGACCTATCGCACGTCGCAAACAGCCTATGCCGGGCCACGTTGTTCACCTGCTAGTTCGTTTTGTGCAGTGAGCAAGCAGGCTACCTACTTCCGGTCCCGGGAGCTGGCAAACACTTCTAGATCCGGCTTCATAATTCCAGTTTGGGTGATTGAGATGCAATTGATCTAACCAATTATATACTAGTACCCCACGACCAGTGATGTGTTTCCTGGGAATGACAGAGACATGCATGCAGAGACAGGGGCGATCCGGGCACTTGAGGGGTGCCACACCGATGCATGGTTCCTATCTCCAAATGGCTTTCGCAGCCCTTGAAGACCTGAGAAAAACACGGTTTATTGAAGAACTCGCAAGCTGCCAGTCCGGACCTGGCAGGCTGCATATCGGGCTGGCCAATAGGAAGGCAGGATCAGTATCTCTTGGCATCCTGTCGGGTATGAGGTGCGCAAGCTCGCTGCTCGACAAGCGGGTGGTTCTAGAACAGGAGAGCCAAGGCCAGAATATTGCGACATATCAGTCGTTTCGGGAACAACGGCGCCAAAAAGAGGTCGTGAGGGCAGCCAATCAGATACCTTCCAGCAACGACTGCAAGGAAATAATTCAGGAACCTCATTTCACTCGGCACTGTCAACCCACTAAAAGTAGAGGGCTGTCATCCCTTTCAGGCAGGATCAAATCGTCATATCTGGAATGAAGACCCCATGGCTAGCTGGACCTCGGGGTTGGGCTGCCTTCAGATTATAAGGATACCACGATCCGAAGACTCTCTTCTCCGGTCTCCGAGCTGTAATGGGCTTTCCAATACCCCGCCAGTGCGTTGATGGGAATGTCTCAGAATTCCACCTCAAGGCTACTAGGATCGCCACCTGGTTGGCCCAGACCCGCGAAATCAAGGAATTACCTCACGGTAAATGACCAACAAGGACACTATCCTCATATCTGCATACAGACCACCACTACGTGGCAATCTGCAAAAGGAATAATACTACTCTACCCGGCAACATATCTGCAGTTGGAAGCCAAGACTCAAGGAGATAACCAACCACCGTGTTGGGTCATGCATTTGACATTCGTACCGATATCAGGTCGCCCGACAGCCTGCTTCCATCGATCCCCTCCGTTTGGATCGTCAGACATCTGCAAGAATTATCTTCACCACCAAGACAATCTTCAAGATATCTGATTGCGCCATGAGCCTGCATGATCACCCTTGGCATCTGTCCACGACTCTCCGCGTCTACAAGGCCAGAACTTGGCCGTGCCTTTACCCCTTACCCACCCTTCGTCCCATATGCCCTTGCAGTCCGCGTCTGTCTTGCCAACTAGAGTTAAACGTAGGTATGAAAGATGGGACGAAAACGTGAGCTAGCTGTCAGGTCAGCCACCACCTTTGCTCCTGGGACATGATCTGATGAACCCTGCTATCTTGACGCAGAGCGTCAGAACGTACGCGGCCACTCTGGGAATGCATTTGTCTCAAACGAACCAACTTATGCCAGCGCAGAAAATCGATGAAAATACAGACTGAAGCAGGTTCCTGACACACGAGCTGTGCAGGAGCCAGGAGTCACATTCTGCATGTGCGAGCATCACGTATTCTGCAGAGCATCACCCGGAGAGCATGATCTCTGTGCCTCCCCCACTCAGCAGCACACCCACTCACGCAAGACTCTCATCTGTGCCCATTCAGAAGCTGGTACGGATACGCAGCAGAACTTGCTTTGGTTCGTGACTAATTACGAGGTGTTCGTCAGGTCCGCGGTGCTGTTCCAGATGAGAACGGTAACAGATGCACGACTTACATATACCGGTTCCATGCCCCACCAAGACACCCAATACCTGGCTTACTTGTATCGCAGCATTGTTGATACAGCTCATTCAACTCCTTGTCGACTGGATAGATTATCTCTCAGCCGAGACTGCCGACCTGGTGGCCTGAAGCTAACGCTTATTGGTCATACTGGGCATACTTAAAAGCCCAAACACATCTATTGACATTTCCCATACAACTCCTACACAAACCAATCACAAGCAGCGACATAAGACGTAGTGAAATATCGGAAATTTTGCGAAGTGACCGAAATGATTATGAAGCTCAGAGAGAATAAGGTCACCGCCGAACCTGTGGGGGATCAGTATGCCTTGCGCGTCTGGTCGAGTAGTTCACAGCGTGAACGAATGGAAAGTGTGCCAGACACCACCACGACTTGACAAGGGACCTCAACGAGGCATCTATCATGTTAGCGTATTGTTGCTGGCCGGGCAAACGCCACCCGTTGTTTTCGAGAACACCGGCCAGCATAAGTTGTAAATTTCTAGCCCATACGGAGTATCCGTCAGTACTGCTTCGGATACACATCGTGGGTATTGCTTCGTTCCATGTTCACGCCTTATCACACATCCATCGCATCAAACACCCATATGCAGTCTAGTCATTTTGGAACTGCAACTTCCCAGCCCGGATGGCGGGAGACCCGCACAGACAAGCCTGTCAGAACTTGTTCCGGGACACAAACATGTGCAATATCTGTCCAAATGTTGAGCAGGACACATATAAAGCTGAGAACTATCGACTCCACACATGTGGAGGCGACGTATTGAGCCAGTCCGGCCGTGGTTGCCCTAGAGACTTTAAAGTTGAGCAAGTTTGCCGAATGTCGTCCAGATCCGGGCAAGAGCTCCATTCCATTCTTTGTCAGCTTCGGGCGCGTTCTAGATCATGGTTCGGCTGACAGAACCAACACTCCATGGTACCTATTCAGTGTGATGGGATGGTAGGCACGGGGACTGTTCTCGCACAAGATCAGGTCATCAAGTAATGGTCAAGCGCATGGCGATCACCGGGTGCGGGATGACCGGCGTTGGTGTATAAAAGGGCAAGGTCTCGACCTCTGCTAAAGAATATAGTTCTCACCGCGTCGTTCGTTCGTTGTACTTCCCAAGCCTAGACAGCAAGAGCTTACTCGCTGCGACGCCTAGTCAAGCCAACTCATACTAAGCATCGTGGAGCCCTTGTTCCCGGTCAGCGCTGGCCAAACCTTATTGTACAATCCCGATTCCTTCCTTGGACGCTGTGGGGTGCTTCTTTGCACCTGCCATTTACACCGAGGCCTTGCCCCGGCCCGAACTGGCCAAACCCTATCGTTTACCGGTGGTATCCCCACTGCTTCCTTCCATCTTTGGAAGTGCTTCTTTGCACGTGCCTCTCACACTGAGCCCGGTCACGGACGCCGGTCACGGAGCCAACGTTTTGGAGGGTATTTATAAACACTTTCTTTTATCTCCAGACTTTCCAGACACCACCAGGCTCGTCCAAACCAACCACCGTTGACACGACCCCAGGAGCAGTCAGCATCGTCAACACACTACTGCATCCAGTCCGGGGTTGGGCTACTTGCAAGTTTCCGGGGTCTGGTTTCCCATCCACTCTTTCTCTCGTCTACCAGCCGTCCACTCATTTTCTCGGCTACCAGTCGTCCACTCATTTTCTCAGCTACCAGTCGCCCACTCGTTGTCTCGGCTACCAGTCGCCCACTCATTGTCTCGACTACCAGCCAGTCATTTCTATTTATCTCCCCCCGGATTCCCACCCCAAACGCTCATTACTACCCGCCGTTCACACCCTCATCCCCATCTTGGCCCTGGCAGCATCTAGGTCACTTCCTCTGCACAGCAAAGCCCCAGAGGACGGTACAATGGGTACTACTGCTCCAGGAATCGTCACGGGCCACCTGTTGGTCGCGCAATTTGCGAAGACCAACATCCCCATGGTGGTCCCTTCGACTTTGGGACTTGGTTCGGCCATGTCGATTGGCCTGGCCCTCTTATTCATTCTTTTTGTGTATGGCATATCTCTCGTTATTTATCGCCTCTGGTTCTCCCCCATTTCTCACATCCCTGGTCCCAAACTCGCAGCAGCTACTGGCTGGTATCAAGCCTACTACACCGTTGTCCACTATGGCCGTTGGTGCTTTAAGGTTAAGGAGCTCCACGAGGAATACGGTATGTCATTTCCAGTTCCCCTTGCAATATGATGGACAGTACTAACATTGTGCACAGGCCCCATTGTCCGAATCAATCCTTGGGAAATCTCCATCCGAGATGCCGACTTCTACCCATCCGTGACATCCCCAACATCAGCAAGACGCATAGCAGCCCATCTTGGCGCCGGGTTCGAAGGCACCGGGCTGGCGGGCGGATCCGTGGGATTCACAATCTCACATGAACTTCACCGAGACCGACGCAAGCCTTTGGAGCCATTCTTCTCGAAAAAGGTTGTCGAGGAGAGACTTGAGTCAATGGTCAAGGACATGGCCATGCAGCTCAAGCGACGAATCCTAGCCAAGCAGGGTACTGGAGAGCTCATCACACCCGACCACATGATTGTTGCCTTGTCGACGGATGTCGCTGCCAAGCATGTCTATGGTGAGACTTTTGGGCTGTTTGAAGACGAAGACTTCTCGCCGCACTGGGCCGAGACCATCAGCACCTGGATTCGCTATTGCCCACTTGCTGTGACTTTCCCTTGGGCTATCAGGTACGTTCACCTTCTCACCAAATGTGCCTTGGATCGGATGTCGGATATTAATTCTGTCTTTGCAGCTTGATCCTTGCTCTGCCCGACTTCCTCCAGGCGGTGTTTAAACCAAAGGGTTTCGCTTGGAGTCTGCCTGGAATGGTAAGTGTCAATTCCATTCTCTAACTACTTTCCTCTGGCTAACCAGTCGTTTTGCCAAAACTAGCTGGTCGACAAGCTTCTCGCCACAACGCCAATCCCAGCGTTCAATCCTCACAGCCGAAAGTCCGACCAGTTCAACTCGAGCAGCCCACCCAACATGCCAATCGGCAAAGCTCTCCTTCTCGATCCGTCCATCCCACACTCTGACAAACTTCGGGACCGTATGGTATCTCAACTCTCGGCCATCGTCCTCGCCGCCGCAGGTCCTCGCCTCCTTGCCTCAGGAATGTACTACATACTCTCCACACCCCGGATTGAGTCCCGACTCCGGGCCGAGCTCTCAGTCCTTTTGACACCCTACGTCGAAGCCAATTGTGCGCCTACGTCCAGCGCAATTTCCAAGCTGCCCTACCTCAACGCTTGCATGAAGGAGTCCTTCCGCCTAGAAATGGGAATTGTCCGCCAATTGCCCAAGAGCCACGTCGACGATGATCTCTACTACAAGGGACATGCCATTCCCGCTGGAACCGCTATCAACTTCTGGACGTTTTTGCAGCACTACGACGAGGACGTCTTCCCTTTGCCCTGGACTTTCCGACCAGAACGGTGGTTGACACTCTCTCAAGGGGGTGATATCTCTGATGACGATGCGGGCCAGAGGACCCTCAAGAGAATGGAGAAACATATGATTCCCTTTGGTCGCGGTGGTCGGTCTTGTTTGGGACGAAACCTGGTACACGTCGTCATGTATCATCTCTTGGCGGTTTTCTTTGGGCCAGACTGTCCGCAACTGAAACTCTTCGACACCGATGAGAGCGATGTTCGCTTCGAGAGGGATTGCTTCGCTGCCTTCCCAAAACTTGACACGAAGGGCGTCCGCTGCACCGTCGAATAAGTTGCCACTCTCCTTTCCTTTTCCTCCTCTGGATGGGGGTTCCGGGGTTCTCCTGGAGTTTTCTTTTCTCCTCATTTTCTCTGTGGCTGGGTCCAGATGCTGTCGGTCATTCATTCTTTGGTCTTCAATATCTTTATGAGCGGATATCCAATATCACGGGTTTAAACTTCTCGCCACCCCCCTTACGACATCTACGACGGTTATGTGGACGACACTCATGACGACTACGTACGTGGGTTGGCGTAGGAGTGGGTTCGATTTAGTGCAGGACGGACTTGGCGTTTTGGCGTTCCGGATACGAGACCGTTCAAGGGACATGAAAGGAACGAACAGCTTCATATTTCTTTTATCTTTCTTCCTTTTTGGTCTTACTATCTCTCTGACTTTCTTTCTTTAACATTTCTTAGCCTGAGCAGACTGCACCTACAATCAGGTTGGCTAGTTACTTTTCTCATTTGTCCACTTCATAGTATAGATAGCGGAGCGAGCACCGTTGATCTTATTTAGTAGCTTAACAATATATCTCTTCCGTTGTCACATTTTGCCAGTTCAACATATCGTGAGGAAGGTGAATAACAAAAAAGAACGTTACCAGTAGAAAGAATAGCCCTGCAAAGGCCCTACCGGGTGGTATTCTTTCCACATCAGTAACAATAAATTGCAAGAAGTAGTCCGGGACATCTAAAAACACGTCAGAATATGCTTGTATATGTTCTTTCCATTCCGCATCCTGTCAACTTGTAGTTCTAATAGCAGGTCACTCTTCACTCTTCCGCCTACGACGACAACGGTTGGATTTACTGCATGGCAACGAGAAGAAAAAGGAAAACGAAAAGTCGCCTCAAAAAGATATTAAAAGAGAAAAAGGAATGTCTCTGCGTCAGCCGCGAATCGAACGCGGCGCCCATCGATGGCGACGATGGATTTTACCACTAAACCACTGACGCTTACTGTTTGTCTTCTTGACATAGTGAGTGGGTCTTCTGGCTTTTCAATAGGGCAGTTTGCCCTTCAGGGGATTTCACATGTATTGTTTGTTGAACGGGAACAATCATTTGATTTGAACCATCTGAAACGATTTGAGCTCTGACCAGTAACGAGAGAGATTGCCCAAACATGGACTGGCATGATCCCGTTCTTGCTGAGCGTGCAAGTTGATTTCAAGACTTGTCCTTTTGGCAGTGAGATAGACCCTGAGTACCTGACTGAACGAGAAAAAAGCAGAAAGTCAGTCCGTTGTGTTCAGATATCAGCAATCTTGATCACAGGCTTCCGTCCATCTATCTTTAGGCTTCCAGCTTCGAACCCAGACAAAGTCTGACTGAGGGCCTCCCAGCCTTGACCGTCCATGACAGTGTATGTGTCCAGGGGTTTGAGATTTCCTGCAACGAGATGTTTCTGAAAGAGTTCGACAAGGGCTTCACACTTTTGGGTGATTTCGTTCCCGATGGGGGTGCTGGTCTTGCCGAGTTGGCCGAATTGCACTCGGTAGGTGGTTATTCCTTGGGGAGTTTTGATGTCGGACCTGCGAGGAGAAATCATGTCAGAACTAGGACAGTCAACTGAGAGAGTCAATCAGTGGAAGAGGATACGGACCAATCGTCGACGGTACTAAAGTACTTCGCCCCCGACGAGGTGTTTGCGATCTCGTCAAGTGCTCGGAGCGAGAGGTTGGAAGACTGAGCGCTGGCGTCAAATACGCGGGCAAATCGTCCGCCGCCGGTAATGCGCTCAATCATGCCCAGCTGCTCGTCGATTGGAGCGCGGTTGTCGAATGTTGCCTCTGCGCCGGCTTTCTGGGCAATCTGCGTCAAGAATCACAAGATTAGCACACCGTTTCAACGAACATATGCTAAATGCATACACGATCAGTTGGGAGTGGAAAGGGACTTACCGCAGCCTTGGAAGCCGAACACGACGCAGCGACTTTATACCCACCCAACTTGCCAAGCTGAACAGCAAACTGTCCAACCGAGCCGCTCCCGCCCATCACAATAAGCCACTCATCCTTTGATAGCACCTTGTCACTTCCCGAAACAGGAAGTTCAACCTTTAAACCCTCGGTCAGCCCCAGGCCAGATGTAAGGAGCCCTGCACCGACGGTAGCTCCCTGCTCGAGCTTCTTCTCATCCAGTGCGTCATCTCCGGTGTGAGTTCTAAGGATCCAGTTCTCATTGACCAGGAACGATTCTTGAAAGGGCGAGAATTCGTTGATTCCGATTGGTACGCAGCCAATGACGATGTCGCCTTCTGAGATTTTGCTTGTCTCTGGGCCGACGGATAGGACCACGGCGCAGAAATCAGAGCCGGTGACGGCTGGGAAGGATTGGATTAGGAGGCCGGTTTGGTGCATTATCGGGTCTCTGTTCGAATGCAAGTTATTAGTCTTGATGCTGGCGATTTGTTGTGTTATGATGCCAAGACTTACACTGGGTTGAGACCGACATAGAGCGTCTTGACAAGAGCTTCGTTCGGGCCCGGGGTTGGCCGGACGATGTTATCGACGACGGTATATGGCTTTCCGGGGCCCTCGATGGTGATTCCTGTTTGGGTGGCCATTTTTATTGTTGTAACAATGATACGATCTCAGTGGGGTAAGGTGCTGATTGTTGAGTTTTTCAGATGGAGTGTTGTTCACGGTGAAGGCAAGTGAAACGACATGTGTTGTTCACAACCAATGGGGCACAAAAGAGAGAACTATGAACTGATATCGCGAGTTTATGATAGCTGTCGTTGAATTATACCCCGCACGAAAATACACCTCACAAATCATGCCATAAGGCTCCTAAGGATTTCGTAAGCTGCAACCATCAGTAAGAACCATGCTGGGCATCGGCTTTATGCCTGTCCTGCACAATCTGATTGGTGGGTGGGATGTAGCTCGATGGCTTCATGGTCTGGAACACCCTTTAACGCCGAACAATGATCAAGCCACAGTGTAGATGCAAGCTTCAGCTCCGGGTTGAACCGTCAGCCCCCCGCCTTTGTTCTGGCTGGCTCGGCGTTAATGTTTGTCCGATGGCGATTGACGAGAATTGCGTCAAATAACAATCAGCGGTTATTTTTCATTGGGCCAGAAAAAGACGTAAGGAGAAACTGTGTTTAATATTTACTTACATGCTTTCTTGCAACAAAGGGAGCGAGTACGGTTGACCGGTGAACGACTTTAACCTTAGCTAACCCCCATGAAACTTGACAACAATACTATCACCCTAGACCGAACTCGATTAAACCCAAAGCTCAAAACGAAACCCACTGTCGCGAGAGCATCGGCATGCGTTCCTTTCCGTCCTCCTCCTCGTTGTGCGGATGTACCGGTAGAGCTTGAAGGTGTGATGATATATAAGGGGTAGTTGCTTGGCGGCAACTACGGATTCGTTTTTGTGCGTCACAGAAGGTCACCACCCGACAGGACCCCTCAGGCTCAGGAGACGATGGCGTTTTCAGCCACTGATATTCAGGCACAGCCACCACAAGGAACGGAAAGTGTGGCCCCAAGTACCTCTTCCAAATCTGCCAGCTGCAAGCCGGTATGGCTGCGCCTTCGCTGCGCCTTCGTTGCCCGAGGATCAGGACACCCCATTTTATGGCGGTAAAATGGGGTCTGAAAATCAGACATATAATGCCACTACTGCTAGTCTTTAAGGAGTTATCGCTTTCGTTCAAAAGCCCGATGAGAGTCTTCGACGGTCTTTTCAGCGTGCATTCAGCATACCGATAGTAGGATTTTCACACCCTATTATCAACC
Source organism: Rhypophila decipiens (assembly GCA_033297075.1). Lineage (NCBI taxonomy): Eukaryota > Fungi > Ascomycota > Sordariomycetes > Sordariales > Naviculisporaceae > Rhypophila > Rhypophila decipiens. The sequence continues at coordinate 54,594 of MU858231.1, forward strand.
GTCGGAGCAATGGAACCTATCAGCCTGACACTCTCTGTCATTCCCCTATTCCACTCTTGCATCCAGTATTTTCAGCTCTTCAAGACTGCCGAATCTGCATCCTCGGACATCCAAGTCCTTCTTTTCCAGCTCGACTGCCATCATGAGGATCTGAACATCTGGGGAGAAAAGCATGGCATATTCGACGGGACCGGCCCCCCTGTTCCAGTGCCAAAAGAAGTGTCTGACCGGTTAGAGACCGCCCTCGGTCTTTTGGAGTCTCTATTCAAAGATTCCCATGCTCTACGTGAGCGCTATGGTATCGTTCAGTCCAACGACGCCTCAGAAACAACGACAGCCCAGGATGCCTCCTTTCCCAGCTCGGCAGGTCTGCGCCGGCTTAACTGGTTCAAAAACAAGTATAACAAGTCAAACCTTGGCACGGAGCCCAAAGAGCAGTCAGCAAGACCACCACTCAGCCTACTGTCCAGAACACGATGGGCAATTTCGGACAAAGACAAATTCGAAGGACTGATCCAAAAGATTGGCCAGATCGTGGGACAAGTTCAGAAGATACTGCCCGTCCCGGATGAGTTCCGCAACCAGACAGCTCTGCAGGATATTTTCCCTCTCATCACAAATCTCTCACGCCTCAGGCTATACCAAACCGCGTGCGCGAGTATCCGACCCGCTTGGTCGAATTCTGCAAGCGGCTTGATCATCGCCTCAGAAGCCGCATCCGTTCGCGGGCCAGGAACGATATCGCACTGGGTTGAGCAGGTGGCTGATGGGGCATCACAACTCGAACACAATGGCAACCCATTGGAGCGCCAAGGTGGAGCAGAATCCAACAACAACGCACAGTCAAATCAAAAACAACTCGACGAGTCTCCAGGATTCACGATCCAGTACACATTCAAGTGGAGCTTCTGGTTCGCGTTTATGCCAAGCTGTCCTTCTTTGTCTTTAAGTCTTTCGTGCGCTACAAAGTTCTTTGAAATCAATCAAGGCTGTCCAGCATTTATCAGCGAGACGGATAAGACCAAAAGATGGGGACTTGGACCGAAAATCAAACGTACTCTCAAAGACCCGAATCCGCAGAAATTCCAGGACACACTGGACAAAATTTCAAATATCTCCTCCGAGTTGCAGGAGAAATTGGGGGATTTACTCGACCCCATCACTGCCAGCCTGGGGCCTCAGAGTGACTTAAAATTGCACATCTACTGCCCTCCCTGCCGCTGTGCTGTTCGGACGGCCTTGATTCTTTGCCGGCAGGGCATGGTTAATAGCAGCAACAGCTTAGTCAGAATCGACGAAAGGATCCCCAGTACATGCTGCGAGGGACAACACATAGCGGAGCGCCTACAAAGCTTTATAGACACCATCAATGCATACGATATGGGACACCTGCAGCAACGTGGGGATTTGGCCTGGTGGGGAAATATGCTATATGTCGACAAAGAATGGATCGAAAATCGCATCTACGCTCTCGAGTTGGAACTTTACGATAACGAAGTTCATGAAGACCGTCATGAGAACTTTCAAAGCTTCCTCACTGATATCGATCAAGGTGAGAACCTCGATTCAGTTGTCTTGGTAGAAGCGACCAGCGGTGCCTGGATTCTACAAGCTGCGCCGTTCAGAAAGTCCCCTCGGATGCCGAAGGAGACTGAGGTTTACAATTACCGCCTGGATCTCTCATGGTACCAATTCGACAGTAAAAACATCTATCGAGGCACCTTTACTCCCAGTGACCTTGTATTTCCTTCCCAGGACAATCGGAAATCAAGAAAGCGGCTTAGAGAAGAGAACGAGGATACAGCTTGAATTAAAGAGCCTTATTCTTACGTAAACCTTTTGTGTCTTTTGCCTTCTCAGGCCCACGCGGCAATCCCCAATTGAAAGATCCACAATCAGACATAGTACCATAGTCCACGAGTCCCCAGAGCACTCCTCATTAATAAAGAGCCTTATATACTAGCTTCATGTACTACAGCCGCTGAGGAGCATATGAAGTGGGTTGGATGAAGATCAAACAGGAACACTTTGAAAGGTTGATATTGTTAAACGCCACCTAGGGCGATTGTAGACTAAACGCTTCACCCTTATATACCCGCCTTGTCATCCTTCGAAAGTATGGTAACCGCACATATTAATGACTGGACCGGTTGTTGAAAATCTTACTTCTTCTTAACCATGCAGGCCCTCACCAATGAAGTATCCTGCCAATTATTCCCATTCTTGGAAGGCACCTCGCTGAGCTCATAGGTCTGCGGATTGAACGATCCAGCGGACCAGCCCGTGTATCCAAGAAAGACATCGGCATTTTGACTGTTACGCAAGACGAGTCAGTTTACATACTTGCTCTATACCCAAGTTCAACAGGCTCTGAGGAAAGAAGACTAAAATGCAGAACAAGGAGGCACTTACTTGAGGAACTGAATCTGCTGACACAAATACTTCTGACAAGAAGCCGTATTCCCGCCTCCAGTCTCACTATTAATAGCCTGACGGTTGTTCTCCCGGAGCCAATTGGCAAGCGGCTCAAAGGCGGAACTAACATTGTCAGTGACGCATTCTGTGTGAGTGCCGGAGTTGTCAGAATCGAGATATTCTACCCATATGAGGTTAGCCCGTGGTATACGCATTCTAGCACACATGCAGGAAGGATATAAATGGCATACTATGAACGTCAAAGATAAGTCCATCAGTGCTTCCGTCGGGATTCTTAACCTTGAGCAAGGCAGGTCCGCTCTTTGTTGGGAAAGCTTGCGCCGAGGTCCAGTCATTCCCTGGGATGAGGATCATCTGTGTCTTGGCGCCGGCGTTGCGGATCGCGGTTACGACGGCTTGGACTGTGTCGGCCCATTTGTCGATGTCGGGTACGTCGTGCGGCTATGATTCCAACGTGTCAGTGAGCTAGGGTGAAGCAGGTTCAGAGGTGTGCTACTCACCTCGTTCATAATCCCAAATGCCATCTTACTGTTGCTGGCGTATTTGCTGGCCAGTTGCGTCCACAGGCTGACGAACTGCTCGTTGGATGGCCCGCCTTGTCCAATGATCTGGCCGTTCCATCGTGCATCTATGCAATCACATCCGGTCAGTCGACAGCCATCTTCTTGATAAGTCGAATGAGGGAAAACGAACAGTTGTGAATCTATCAGGGACTCAGCTTGTCAGTGTCATTCCTTTCCTTGGAGACAAACTTATGGCCGCGGTGACTCACATCAATAACACAATAAGCCCCCGTCCTGAGACAAGCCTGGACCAATTGATCATATTTCTGCAGGTTCCCAGAGTCAAGATTGCCGCCGACTTTGTTGTTGACGAGGTACTGCCACCCAACTGGGAGACGGAACATGTTCCAGCCGTCGTCCTTGGCAAAGTGCTGCATTTGGCCGGGTCTTGAGGTCCAAGTGGGGAGGTTAGTAAGGCTTCCTCGTGTACAATGAGAAGCAAGGCTCATGCTTACCCATCTGCGCCACCGAGGTTCGATAGGGGAGGAGATATCTTTATTGTGTTACATTCGCCCTGCCATTCAAAATGTCAACTTGGCCGTCTTTATTTCAGTACACTCCAGATTAGCATGATCGAACCTGAATGGAGCAACCAAAGTCAAAACCTGCAATGTTTGTGCCCACTAAACAGATGTCAGCACAGGTCCTTTGATATTCAGAGTGATACATACCAAACTGCACCCCAGTGGTGTTCCCAGCACGTTCAGACAAGGGTAAAATCCCAGTCGGAGCCGCGACGGCGGAAGCGACCAACGCCAGAATAGCCGATAGATGCGAGATAGCCATGGTTGAGGTAATGTGGTATTGTATCCGGTCGGTAGTCAAAAATGCCAAGTTTCTAGGCGATCTCGGATCCGAAGAAAGGATGGCATGGCCAAGAGATCCGAACCACAGATCGAGAGAGATGAAGATGCATCTTATATCTTGGCAACAACGTCTTCTTGATCATGAACCGGGAACGACTTGACGTCAGTTCCAAATTGCAAATAATGCCGTAATTTGCCATGTAATGGAGTGAGTCGTTCGCGCTTGGGAAAATGCGAATTCGGAGGGAAATTCGGCGCCTTTTTGGGAACCACGGGCGAACCCATTGGTGCATTTTCATGCTCTCGGATGTCACCTGGACTCGCTGGCATTTCAAGCAGGAGAGGCGTAATGGGGATGTACTTAAGCCGAAACACAAACGATCCGGGGAAATCTGTTTTGGGACGTGGAGACGGGATCGACCCTCCGGCCGGATATAAGCACGGGTCGAGATTTGGACCGGTGACTTGACCAACGGTAGTTGATCGTCAGTTCGTGATGCCATCCCCGGGCCAAGCACTGCGAAGCATTGGATCGACTTAATATTGTGCATTTACCAAGTCTTGATGATGACCCTCCCTGGTAGGATTATGTCTTGGCTGTTTGCACACGAACTGCTCCGGCGTCGTAAAAGCCGAGCCAAATTCTTTAAAGTGACTCCCGAGACAAATTCTAGGTTGTTGAAGCAAAGACGGTGCGTTAATTAATCCACTGAGGCAAGCATAACTCTATTATAATTAGTGTAACCTTATAAACGAGGTGAAGCTATTCCTAGTTCTCACGAAGGTTTATGACCAGGGTTAGGGTTATACACAACAAGCCCCACCCTTTCAATTTGGAGGTTTATTTGAACGAGAAAGAAAACAAAACAAAAAAAACTTGAAGAAATTTCACATCCTGAGGTTGACGACAACAACTTACCGATACCTCAGACTCTAGTATGCCTGACAATAAGAAACAAGCCTTGTTGAGATCCGTAGGCTATCGTGAGCTCCCTGCTTCCCCAAGAGCATGGCAGATTCTAGAATATGTGATGAAGCTGTGTTCAAAAGCCCAAACCACATTCATACGTTCTGTGTACACCACAGGATACCATGCAAGTTATACAAGAACTTGCGTCTCGCTTGACTCCACATAATCCTACGTTAGCCCCTGAGGAATTGGATATAAGGCAGTATGGGATTAGTATCGTCTATCATTTGCTGCTTTGGATATACCTGGATCCATTGGTGAATCTGGTTATGAATAGAATTTACTCCGATGGTTCGCACGGTGAGTAAAGGAAAGGAAGAAATGGATAAAGAAAGAAAGAAAATGCGAAAGTCTAGATTCAAGATGGAGATGGACATTTCCTCCTTTTCTTCCTTCCGACGGTGCCACTCAACAATCGCAAACCGTGGGTATGTCTCTGATATCTGTGGACTGTCATGGTGGACCAGCTTGGGCTTCTACCATAACAACGTTTGAGCCTGTAGCCTCGGCTTCTCTATCAAACCCTCCAGCCGAGGCGTGTCTGCCAGAAGGCTCAAGCGGGGCAAGCTCGAATGCTACTTGATACCTTGGCAAGGGCGGAAAGATGTGCCTGATAATACCAAGTGCATACATGTATACTCGTCCGATATCCTCTATATCCAAGTGCCCCACCATACTTAGGCCAAAGTTTGAGCCCGAAAATTCGCAGCTGGTTGTGCGATGTGGTTCGGTGGTGTAATGGTCCCATCGGAGTTGACAACATGTTCATTCGAAACGCGTGCTCCTTCAGGGAGCAAGATGTCGGTTCGACTCCGGCCCGGACAGTCAGCAACCTGCCGCACTCTGTTTTTTTTTCTTTCCCTGCATGTTGCTTTTTTGCAGTGAAGTTCAAAAGATTCTCTTTTGGGACCCTTTTCAAGAGGATTCATACGTACACAACCACTTTTTCATACGTACACAACTTTCCCCGCATGGCAGCCGGCAAGAAAAAATAGCCTTTTCTCCTACAATAAGCCACCCTTTCATGGGTCCCAGCAATCAAGCCAAAACCACCACTACACCGGCGCAACTACACCTAACAGCGATGTGTTCAATTGACGGCGATGTGTTCAATTGACGGCGCTGTGTTCAATTGGCGACGATGTTCAATTGACGGCAGTGTTCAATTGAGCGTTGTATTCGCGAGCAATTGTGGTCATGGGTGTTGACCCCGGAAAACGACTTTTTGTACGGAAAAGTGGGTTAGAAAAAGGTCAGCCGCCAGGCACTTGGCAGGTCCAGATTGTTGTGTACGTATGAAAAAGCGGTTGTGTACTTATGAATTCTCCTTTTCAAGTGGCGTGCCCTTGTATCCCAGCACACACCACGACACGCAAAAAGGACGCTGCACTCGGCTTCTGTTCATCTTTGTTACCATGTCAACAACCGTCCTTTAGGTGCAAACCTTCATCGTTAGGACCGGGGAAGGCCATCTCGCAACACACCATAGCAAGAGCAACGAGGCCCTAGTTAGTTGTTGCCAAGCGTCCCAATAGGAGCAAACTAAAGCTGGGGATGCTGTACTCGAATTCCGGAGCCGAGGCATCTTGTAGGTTTGCACTAACCATGTTCCATGCAGTGGAACAACACACTATGCACCCCGCGCTATTGCCAAGGGTCCTGCAGGTTTTCCGGGGAAGGAAGTTGGTTTCCTACTCTTTGGCAAACCACCATGGTGCAAGGAGAATTGGCATCCAAGACTCTTTCCCATATTCTAAGGCTGGCATCCATGTGTGTTGCTAGTATGCCGAGGTCTTTGTAGATGGGTTTAACGGTTTGTACCGCGGCCAAGGGATTAGTTCACCTCATGATCAAACGTCGTATTCGTCCACAGATGGAGACATTTACACAACTGGACCTATGAATAGGAATAAGGTTATAAATTACCCCATACACATTCGCAGCATAAGCTGTTAATGGTTTAGCGGCCCCAACGTCTAATGCACTCCTACCCTGAAACACGCCAGACTAGCCCCTTGGAGAATTCTTTTTTCAACGCCCAAGAAGGCTGGGCATTTCAAGATCGTCGCAGATCCCAGCTAAAGACGCCTCCAATCCCAATTAGGACTAGACCTCGGCATTGAATTGCGGGGGAGCGTTGGCGAAAACGAGGAAGAGTCCGAACCCAAATCAAGGGTGACATGATCCGCAGGGCTGGGACACCCAGGGGAGACCCAAGGTCCTTACCCCTCAGAAGGACGTTTTGTTTGCATTCTCACGACGAGATGCGATTCGCCGACTGTTTCAGCGCCAAGGTCAGCCTGGCTTAACTTTGAGAATGGCACAGTTGGCACGCTAGTACCGAAATGGAATTTGTCGCGAAACATGCCACGGTGGATTGTTCGCGATGCCTTTCGTGATGTCTTGATCATGGTGTTGAGTTTCGAGTCCGACTTGTATATAACATGGCCTTCGAACCTCGATATGTCCAATTCTTAACACCATCATCACCATCATCCTCTGCATCCAGTCTCCAGTCCTCAAAAGCCCACCTTCATCCAGTTCTCTCCACGCAAAAGCCGGCCTTTTCCAGCTTATCAACCATCTCAACCTTCAAAATGAAGACCTTTGCCGTTACCGCCCTCCTCGCCGCCCTGGCCGCCGCCAGCCCCGTTGACATCGAGGCCCGCCAGCTCTTTGGCAGGGTCGGCTCAACCGCCACCGAGTTCACTGACTCCCGCACCTGCCCCCCGGTCATCATGCTCTTCGCCCGCGGCTCCACCGAGATCGGCAACATGGGCACCGTCTGCGGCCCGCCCACCGGCACCGGCCTCAAGGACATCTTTGGACGTGACACCATCGCTGTCGAAGGCGTCGAGTACGCCGCCCTGCTCTCGACCAACTTCCTCCCCGGCGGCGCTGACCTCCTCGGCATCCGCGAGATGAAGCGCCTCATTGAGCGTGCCAACACCCGATGCCCCGGCTCCAAGCTCGTCGTCGGCGGATACTCCCAGGGCGCTGCATTGACCCATCGCGCTGTTGAGGATCTCCCCCAGGCGCAGAAGGATCAGATTGTTGCTGCTTTTACTTTTGGTGATACTCAGAAACAGCAGGTTAGTACTACAAATCAGACCTTGGGCAAAATGGATATGGGGGGCTAACACAGAGATCATCACAACAGGACAACGGACAGATTCCCAACTTCCCCAGAGAGAAGACCATCATCATCTGCAACGTTGGCGATCTGGTTTGCTCTGGCACTCTGACTCTCTTGGCCCCTCACTTTACCTATGGAAGCCGCGCCGATGAGGCTGTTGCCTTCATCGCCGGACGCCTGCGCGCCGCTGGTATCCAGCCCCGCAAGTAAAGGACACATGGTTGTCTTCCACTGCAGGTTGATATTCGGCTAGCTGGAGACTGGCTCTTGATGAAGTGATGACTCTTGTACATAGGATGCATGGCTGGGCTGGGCTAGCAGGAGGACTGGGTTCTTGAGGACACGATGATGATTTTGTACATACGACGACGGATGATGAATGGTGGCATTGAATGCCGGGATGCGGGCTGATTGAGTTTGTATATATGGGGCTCACTCACCCCTTTCAGGGACGTTGCTGAGCAATGCTAAGTTGTACATACTTGGTGGCAATAAAAGGCTTGGCTGGAAGTTTCTCACTCATGACCGTGATTCTTGTAACAAGGTGATTGCAACAATGGAACCGACAATGGAACCGGCCCTTTTTGAAAGAGTAACCGGTAACTGGTGGACGGCAGAGTTCATTTTGCCACCAATGCCCAGCGAGCCGGTTTGTTCTTTCGAAACCTCAGCCAACGATCTTCATCTAAGTCTCGATTCCCTCGCCCAACTGTCGTCTGAGCCTCTGACCGTTTCGAGATACTTGTCGAACCTTATCACCGATGCAACTGCATCACGAACGTGATTGTAGACGAGCACCTGCTTGCGGAATTTAGCCAAGTACCTCGCCAAAGTCAGGATATTACGGATCTGCCGCCCGTTGATGTTAATCTGGGCAAGCTTGTAGACATTTCGCTCCAGGTCTTCAATGTCGACGAGCTCCTTGGTGTGGCTGAGCATGCGGATGAAATTGCGCCAGATCTCGGCCCGCTGCTCCTCGTCGAGGTTCGGGTAGAGGAGAGCGAGGTGGATGCGGGATTTGAAAGCCTCGTCGAAGGTGCCGACGCGGTTCGTCGTCAGGATGAGGATGCCGTCGTAGTATTCCAGCGCGCGGAGGAAGACTATGTGGGTGGGCCCAAGATGTCAGCAAGTTCCGAAGCGAGAGGTGGAAGGGGCTGCCCTTACCGGAGACAAAGACGTTTTGCCTCTGATCGTTTAGGCTTCTCTCCTCGAGAAAGACATCTGCTTCGTCCAGAAGGACAACTGAGCGCACGATGGCGGTGTCTTAGCGCATGCATCTAACCCAATCGATGACGGGGAATTGCAGGGGGGAGTCGGCATACCACAAGACCAGGCCTTGCCAATGGTGAGGACAGATTGGAGATACTGTGGTTCGGTTAGTCGGGTCCGGCAGCTTCTGGACTGGTACGGATGAAACGGGGAACACGGTCAAACTTGCCTTTTCAGCTTCGTCCGGATCCATGCCAATGTCGCCGCACGTGACGCGATACAGAGGCCGCTCCTGCGCTTCGGCGATACTCTCGGCCGTCAGCGTCTTGCCTGTGCCCGGCCCGCCGTGCAGCAAGATGAGCAACCCCCGACCCTTGCCGTCAATGATATCTCGGGCCGTGGTCAGGTAGTGCCCGTGAACGGTCACGGCCGCTTCGATTAACTCTCTGGTCTCCGGGGGCACTACCAAGCGTTTGAAGGCATCCTTGTTCCAAGTCACGCCTGTGATGCGGTCTACGCGAATGAGTTCTGTCATTGATGAGCAGTTCGGGTCAGTACTATGCCGCCAAGATGCAATACGTGGGGACTTGGTACGTACTCCAAGACTTGGTCGTAAAGTCGAAGGCGTGGATCTTGGGTGGCATCATGGCGAGGAAGTCATCGTCTGGAGGTTCGTCCTTGTCCATTGCCGCCTTCCCGATGTCATCCGCCGTGTTCTGGAAGATGGACTTGGTGGAATGCAGACTTTTGAAGATGCTATAGTCCACCATAAGTCGATCCTCTCCGATCTATCGCCATGGGTTAGTTGGACACCTGCCTCACTTTTGACGGCATGGCATAAAGAGCGTAAGTAGTTCAAAAAGGAGGCAGGATATTGAGGGGCTGTAAACTAACGTGCTCAAATCCGGCATTCGCTTCAGTCTCTTGCATGTAAGTCACCAGCTTCTGCTTCCTACAACTCCAGAACTTGTGGCCTCGGGCAATCAACTTCTTCTCGAGATCGGGGTCTGCAAAGCGAAGTGGATAGTACGGGAGGGAAGTGATATCACTCTCCGTCTCCCGCTTAGTGAGCTTACTCGTCACGTCGATCCAGATCTTTGTCTTGTAGAAGGATCCGTTGAATTCCCACTCCGAGATATCGACATCTCCGGCATCCCTGTATCTCCAGGGGTAATTGTCCGTCTTGAATACCTTGCCAAGTCCTGGGTCGTTCTCCCGCGGGTGGAACACAAGCTCAGATGGCCGGAAAAGCTTGGTGCAGTGTTTGAGGCTGACCTTACCCCGGGAAAACATTTCGTCGGCCTCTTCCCAGTCTTGCCGTAGGTTATCCTCAAACCACTCGCACAGCAGCTCTAGTTGAGCACTGCGTTCTTGTTCCAGGTCGTTCGAGTGGACGAGGTCGAGAAACGTTTGGTTGTGTAGGTAGAAGGGGTAGTAGGGCTTGGGACACCATGCATCGGTCTCCACACTCGAAAATCCATTGAACCGGGCCGGATGTAGCGTAATAAGATCCTTGATTGTATCTCGCAGTGAATCGCGCAAGAAAACGGCTTGCCCAGTGCAGGTTGCGGTCGGCGAATCTTGGACGAGCCGCCCGTCGCTGAAGCCGACTACTTGGTGGTCTGTAGGGCCCTTTCCGCAGGCGCATTTGTATATGTCAACGACGGCAAAGACCTCGTCACAGTGCCGGACAAAGTAGGTTGTCAAATCTATCCCCATTTGTCCACGAACGTGGTCCAACTTGCGGTCGCCTCGAAACATCCTCGGGGGGTCCAGGAAATAGTTTTCACCGCCATTGCTGCAAATGACTTTGTGTAAAATACCAACTCTTGGACTGCCTGGCCTCTCAGCATCATCCTCTCCGGCTTGTGCTGGAACGCTTCGGACCGTGCCGCCTTCTCCCAAGCTGCTCTCATATTCTTCGTCGTCTCCTTCCTCCTCATAGTCGACTTCTTCGCTACCACTGTCGGAGGCGGGACAGTTGCTTTCACTGTCGAGTTCCACCCCAGGAAACCTGCTTGTTTGAACCTGTATAGGCATTGCTCGTTCAGTTGCCCGGACTTGCTCTTTAAGACGCGTGTTCTCGGAAATGAGGTTCGATATGGCATTCAGCAGCATGACAGCAACTTTCGGAAGAGTTTCAGTGTTCTTGTCTGACAGGTTGCTGGCGATTGGTACACCACGAGGTTGGTCCAAAACTTGGGCAATTGTAGTATCTGCACTCTTCGAAGCTTTTGTTATAGGCATGGTATTTGTTTCTTGACTGTAAAGTCAGCGTCTGCGGCGTCTCGCGTCTTAACCGCCTGTTGGAACATATACTTACGCACAGACTGCGCCTGCTTAACCACCATTGGATCCTTCTTAGGTAGTTGATCATCCTCATTCACGTCGTCGCCAAATCCTTCGCCCTCTGACTTCAAGCCTGCCGAGATTTCATCTATAATTCGCTGGAAATTTGTGAGATCGTCTCCACTGCCAAGTCCTTCCGCAACCCTTTTCATTAGGCGACGAAGGTCGTCGTCCGCCGGTGCACGTGCTGCTAGTGTGAGAATAACCGGAGAGGGGTCGTGGACTGGCCCAGGAGGTAGTTGCCTGGAGGCCGGATTCTCGGAATCCTCATATTCGTCGACTGCATGCAATCAATACAAGTAGAAGATACAATCGTCTCTCATATACAAACATCTGCCACAAAGAGTATTGCACTAGGACTTACGGATATGGGACACTCGCGCGGCGAGGAGAACTAGAAGTCCTGTCTTCTCGCTTTCGTCGGTCGATATTGTGCTCGTCACCAAAAGCCTGAACACTTCCTCGATATCACTATCATCCCAGGAGAGATTACCGTATGTTCGAAGACTAACAGAGTCGTTGGAATCTTCCATGATGCAGAGTTCGGATGTGACCTATCACCTGGGATCAGAGGGTCTTGGGAAAGCTGTGACGAGATCTCTCGTCCGCCCGACGAAATCGCGAGCTTCCCCGCTCAATCAAACGGTGTGTACTGCAGCTCGACCCTGGACGCCCAAAGATAAGCAGGTGGCGTAGGTGGTGATACCCAAGATAAGGCCATACTGAGCCCGAGCGGCCTAACCCTTGCTGTATGTACTGTACCCCGCATTATCCCAATCCAATCTCTTGACCCTCTGCCCCGTTAAAGTTATATCAAGAAAAAGAGCACTTGAGGCCTCCTAGTCACGTCACGTGCATCAGGACCCCTCCATTTTCAAGCTCGAAGCTGTGAAAGCTTCAAGTTTGGACAACCCCCGTCCACAGCTGGTATACTATTTTGTCACGCAAGAAAAGAGTAGATTGTTCCTTGGGACACCGGTGGAAACCTACTGCAATGGCGCTGGTACCTGTGCTCGGCAGACGGCCAAGCTTCGACAAATGGTATACGACTGCCAGCCATGAAGCTGGGTGAGTTTATCATCACATCACCCGTCACAACACGAGCAGGAATTTGCCCCTAACTTCAGCAGACAACCTGCCGACAGCCTCCTTGAAGCAGCCTATCAACAGGCGCGCCAGTTTCACGACTGTCATTTCGGACGAGAGGATCAAAGGACATGGTTCTCGGAACAATCTAGAATGTCAGATGTCATCCAGGTTCTGCAAGCAGCCCAGAACAAATATGGTGCAAAAAAGGCGGGGAGAGGTAGACTTCTGGCAACGGCCACATCGTGGTGGCAGGTAGCATCGTCCAGATTGATGCACTACGAGAAGGTGATCGACACGATCGTGTCCTCTAATCCTGAATATGCGGCCATTGTTTGGGGAGCGTTCAAGTTTCTCTTCACCGTATGTCACGCTACTAGCAGTCTTGGGCGTCGAGTGCTGGCCGTCCCATCTTTCTAATCGTCTAACTCCTTCCAGGCCACTATCAACCACCAGGAGCTATCTGTCAATATTGCCCAGTCGCTGGCGGAAATTGGCAGTGTTTTGCCCGAAATCGACTTCATCGCCACCAAATTATACCCCAGCGAGCTAATCAGACAGACACTGGCCAGGGTGTATGCGTACATCCTGGAGTTCTGCATTAGGGCAACGAAATGGTGCAGAGATGCACACCGAAACACTATCAAGAAGGTCTTCAAAAGCGTATTCAAACCCTGGGCTCTCGAGTTCCAAGACATCCGCGTCAATATCGACTCGCTTATCAAGCGGCTCCGTGAACAATCTGCCGTTGCGCACCAGGCAGAGACGAGAGATATTCATACACGGGTCATTGAAATCCACAAGGCCCTCGATACAGTGGGCTCACTCCAGCAAGTTTTTGGTACGGGACGCTTTCATTGGAAGTCGACACTCCTTTTGGGCTACATGTACTCGAGTAGGGCTAGACTAACCTCGTGGGTCTAGCATGTCGTCCGGATCCTTTCCCAGCCAATCCAACAATGATAGAGGCCTGCCCCCTGTACAAGGAGCGAGTATCCGCATACCTCTCAAACATTCCTTTTATCCCTTCACAAGCCATCATAGTGGGGAGCAATATGCGAGACCGTCGCCGTGGTCAGTTTGGCACCGTGCCACACAAGATGTGGACAAATGCCCAACTACAGGACTGGATATCCAGATCCACCTCAGCCATGGTCCTTTTGAAAGGTTCGGGGCGCCGCAGCGAAGAGATGAGAGACTTCGCCCTTGACCTCGTTCAGCTGCTCAAACAAGCAGGACTACCCACGATTTTCTATTTCGGGAACAATCCCGCCCATTCGACCGCAACCAGAATGACAACGATTGACCTCATTCGATCCTTCATAAGCCAAGTCATCGAGCTCCACGAGGCCGACCTTTCCAGCTGGAGTCTAAGCGAGCTTGACTTTCACAACTGCAGCTCCGAGGACAGCTGGCTGAGACTTCTCATGGCAGTTTTGAAACAGATACCCAGGCTGGCGATCGTGCTCCAGGTGGACGACAGACTGCCAAGCATGATAGAGTTGCTCTATCATATCTGGTCCCACGCGAGTAACTCAAACGGTATCACGGCCGTCATAAAGGTTCTTCTTATTGTCCGCACGACTTCGGATTCCTCCCCGATGCCAGCGATACCGACCCAGCACGAGTCCGATCTTGTTCACATTGTGTTCGAGATACCGAGGGGTTCCCAGACAGCCGCAGTGAGGCGGAGGGTCGACACACGACGGTCCAGACCGAGCCGCTTTGCAGTAGCCTCGAGGCCTCAAGATTTTCAACCTTTTCTGCAACAGTTTGTCAATGATAAGCTTGCTTTGACGTTGTAAGTTTGTTAGCCCCGTGACATGGGTTCATCCTGGGACATCACTGTTCAAAAACGAAAGTGAAAGGGCACCACGCTCGGCCAACAAGACAGCCGGATGCACAGCCACAGCGGTTCGAGGTGGCAGACTGCAAGGCACGCTAGGTTGGGCGCGGCCCCGCTTCTTTCGTGTGGCGGTGGCCTCCAAATTCAACCAATCACAGACCTTCCACCACGCGTGTTGGAATAACGCAGACATCTCGGTTATTGAACATAAATACCTGGAAATCTCCCTTAAATATCAATAGGTGCAGAACAGTGTTCAGTCGGATCACCGAATCTCCAACCCCTTTTGACCACGGGCAGCACCATGACCAGATCCACACCCTTTCCAAAAATGGACATCTCCTCCGGAAATGTCGACTTCGGCCCAGCCTGCCCCGGCACACTCATGCAAGAGCTCCTCCGCGACCAGGCCGAGCAAGTGCGCAAGGTCACCAAGTTCCAGACCTCGTTTAGCCAAACCCATCATTTCATGCTCTGTGATCTCCCGTGCAAGGACCTGACCACCATGCACACCTTCATCACGTCCATCTCCGCTCTCCAGGAACTCTCCGTACTCAGCTACGAACCCGACGGTTCAGCCCTCTGGCCAGCCATCTTCCACCACGCATCCTCCCTGCGCAGCCTATCCATCCACACCCCGCCGTGTGCTCTTCGAGACCGCCAGACCTGGACCGCCGATAGCATATCTACACTAGCTTCCAACCTGCGAATCTAAAGAATCTAGAGATGGACATTTCCCTCTCAGAGGCAGAATCCTTCCTCGCTTCTCTGCGTCTGGCGCGCCGCATGGCCACTCGTTCCAGTAGTCGAAAGAGTTCAAGTTATAGCACGCCCACCATCGACGCAGTCCTCAACCATCTCCCCCATCTCGAGTCCATCCAGATAACCATCCCCCTCGGCGACGAGGCCTCCTCCTTCTCGGACGAGCAAATCTGGGACGCCGCCGGCTGCAAGTACTGTCCCCCGCCACAGAGAGGAGTCTGCGAGAACATGGCAGCCGCGCTGCTGGAGCGCTTCCCGGCTGGAACAACCAAGAAATTGAAGCTTAGATTGACGCGAAGAATCTGGCACGATCGGGCCCAGTCTTTTGTTTATGAGCATTGTACTGAAGCTGTGCGACAGGAAGTCGCAGACGGGGAGGTTGCGGTGGAAGCGCGGAACACGTGGGGAGAGTACTTGCCCAACTGGCCGGGACGCATTGATGAGCGCGTGTGGTCTCGGCTGATGGACGAGTATCGGAATGGAAGCTGGTAGATGCAAGTGAGCAACGCTCGTGTCGGGAAGATCCTGTCGGTTCAACGCGCAGCCATGATGATTGCCCAAAGTCTTCTCAGGATGGAAGATAATTTCACTAAACAGCTTCTCTCTTAACCCCCATCTGCCGTCTACAATGCCCATCAATTGCCCCGCGACAATAAAAGACAAATGTTATCTGTGAACACCCATTTCAAATGTCATAACTCTCTCTGTCCCGTTGTCAGTGATTCAAGTACGAGGCGCAGTCACCCCCGTCACGGCACTCTGTAGCGCAAGGTCAGAGGTCTTCTAGTTCACAACCTTTCATCTCATGGCGGACGCAGTATATATACGACCCAACACGCCCTGAGGCGTTTTTGGCGGGTCGCGCTTCGCGCATCCCCCCGGTCTTAAATAGATAACAACAGCGGACGCAGTATACACCTCAGCCACATGCGCAAGCCCACAGAGCCTGTCTTTGTCACAGGGCACGCCTGCAATTGCCCCTTATAATCCACTGTAATGTTCGAAGTCTTCGCCGAAAGGTAACGCAACAAAAATCAGGGTACAACAAAAGGGACAAAACTCAAACGGCAAAGATCTCACAACAAACCACAATAGCACGAGTTCGAACCCCGACGACAGCATAAAAGATTTATACGATAACACGATAATTTCTCAACAAACGAAACTAAACCGACAACTCACCTAGGGAAACCTGAAGGCATTGAACCTATACCTGAAAAGGGGTATAGGGGATAAACCGTGTAGGGACCCTAGGTCCGAGCGGACTGATTGACCGGTCAAGGTAAAATGCCTACCTGAAAAGGGGTAGGTGTTTTCGTAGGTAACCCCCTCTGACGAAGAGGCCGGTTACCGAGCTTTTTGCCTCCTTATACATGTAATTGCTAAACTCTATCTTATAGCCGCTTTAAGTCGAGAATATAATACTTGCCTGTGTTGGTAGTATCTTGTATGTTGCCGAGTATGTTGTAGTAATAGAGCTAGAATAGGATTTTGGCAAAGAGAGTCTGCTGTTTCTTTCCTAGCCGTTGAGATAGTAAATAAGTCCGCCATATGTTTGTTGTTTATGCCGAGTGGTCCACCGGGGGGGTCCCGGCCGGTGTACTGTATGGCCGGCTAGCAAAAGGAAAACTTTACGTCGTTGCCTCTTCACCGCATAGATTCAGGCGCTACCTTGAAGAAGGTTCAGAGGCAGTTTGATGGAGGTGGCGTGAAGTTTGGCCCCACCCAAGTAGGAATGCTTGTAAATGATCTTGTGGTTTTGCCATTTGGACTTGTCTGCGTATGCGCGTGAGACACTCCGACCTATGGCAAGGCCGGATGCCAGTGTGTCACGAACTTCAAGGGCACGCCTCAAGCCATCAGCCATCACGTTCCCAGGAAATAACGCAACCTTTTCGTCGGAATGAGAATCGCCGGCTTGTGTCTCTGGTGTCTCATGCAGCTGGGAAAGATATCACGTTTCGGGGGGCAAAGCTCACGATGCCACTGGACGGTTTTCACCTTCGACTTGAAGAATCCGAGCCTCACACATACAATACACACAAGTCCGAGACAAAGAGCTATTGATTTTAGTGGCAATTAATTGGCCAGTTTCCGAGGCCAAGCAGCTATACCTTGTTGGGTTTACAGAAGGATTCCGGGGCCGATTCCCGGCACTTTGTATCACCTTGGCAGCCTTCTGTTTACAAACACAGTTGGTGGCGATAGGCCACAAGAAAAACCTGTGAAGGAACGAAAGTCCCATCCTTAAGCAGTGAGAATCACGCTGGCCAAGAACCAATATTCACATTATCACGTTGAAGGGGCGAAGGTCAGGCTGCCGAGCTGAGTATGTGATTCAAAAGATGACAATCACATCAATCAGCCGAGGGTCCATATGCAGAGACCTGTCGCTGTTGGACAATATGTGGCTCGAGGTCATCTGCACCATGCTCAAATTGGGCCTCATGATCATTGAGCATGTGGCTCTGCCTCTGATCGAGTCACTCGAATGGACTGCGAGGACGGCGCCGAGGAGGCGACGTCCCGAAGAGGTATAAAGAGACCGGTCCAAGTCTCTTGTTAGTTTAAAAGTGAAACTAAAGTACTACTCAGGCAACCGACCTCCTCAATTTTCTCATCTCGCTCTTGTCGAAGCCATCGTTCAAAACCTCGTCCTGCAAACGCTGCTACCACAGCTGTTCAAGATGTACCCATCGCTCTATCTCCTATTCACCGGAGCACTGGCAGCCATGGCCAGCCCCCTGTCCCTGAGTCCCAGACAATCCTACATCCCATTCTGTGTCAACAACTGCGAATGGAACTCCAACATGATGATTGTCCCCAACACCATCACCAGTCAATACTCTTACATCCTCTCCTTCCAAAACATCGCAGCCAACCAGACCTATCAGGTCAAGTGCTTCAACGTCAAAGGCTCCAACGGTGGCTATAATGGCATGTTCCCCAGCAACTATGCTCCCGTGTCATTCACCATCGCCCCGGGCGTGACCAAGTCCCTCGCCGTCGAAGAAATGCAACACCCGCACAAATCCAGCGCGGCGTGTGCTTGGGCCCCAGGTACCACCAACTTTCCGCTTACCCAGTTAGGAATGTACGCAGGCGTTTGGGCCGAGTTTTCGTTTGGGGGCCAGTGGGGCGATGGTTGGACTTCGGCGGTCTGTAGTGCCTTGGCGACGCCGCCTGGACCGGCTGTCCCCGGATGTCGGCTCCATCACGGTGGTGTTTACTCGACTATCTGGCCTGGTGGGGCTGTGGCTGACAATGCTTATATCTCGGGTGAAACCTCGATTGATGCGTTGGGTTTGAATATTCCGCCGGGCAATGTTACTATTCAAGCGACGGTTGGGTTTTCTTAGGATGGGTCAGGGTTCAGCTAGCAAATTTACTGCTATTTAAAGGCCTTTGGGCCATTTCTTTAGTACATTGTTAACATATCAAACTGTTGAATAAGATACCAGGTTGTTTAGTGGTCAACCGTTATAGTGATTTGGACATAGCAGTTCAGGTTCATTCTTCAATCTTGACTTGTTTTGGCACCACGACCCACCAAGGTACGCAATAAGTGCCATGCGTGATTTCGGGACGTAGGGCTCTTTGAGATGGCCATAATGAGATTCTAAAGAAGGTACTAAGGTAAGGTGGTATCGTTTACCTCTGAACCAACATGTTGGATGAATGGCTGCGAGAGGACAAAGCGATCCTAACAGAAACACATAATTGACAAAACTCTTCCACTTTCCGGCTCTTCAAGTTCCTTTTGGTCCACAGCAGCTCTGGCGCCGTTGCTGCAGTTGGAGTCGGTGTAGACGGTCACTTCATTACATACCAACAAAGTTAGACTATATGCGCTAAAGAGATGGGAGTTGATGTAGATGGATAGGTGGGGGGGAAAAACGAATAAGATAATCAGGAATATTAAAGACTTACCGGTGCACCCGCCACGGAGGAAGGTTGTCCTGACGCTAGGCACAGTCCGGGAGAAGAGAAAACATTTGCCGTTCTGGGGGGCCCCTCCGGAGGTGATAACAGTAGTCTCGTAGTTGCCGCATCCAGAACTGGAGAAGAGGTCCACAGTGGAGAGGCGGTTGCTCTGGCGCTTGTCGACGGCGGCGGCGGCGACAGGTTCGGCCAGAGAAGCCTCGACGGCAAGGTTGGGGCTGACCTCGAACAGGAGGGCATTGGCGTTTGCGACGAGCCCGAGGGCGGCAGTGGCGATGATGAAGAACTGCATATTGAAGTTGGGAGAAGAGAATGCCCTGAAAAGAGAAATGGTTATGTTGTGCTTTGGTGTTGGTACTTTGATGATGGTCGTGAAGGGTTGTGAAGAGGTCCAAAAGTTCAACTTTCTACGGGGCCGATGGGATCCTTTATACCTTTCAACTCATAGTAAAACAGAGACCTGGCCTCTCATTTTCCTTCATAGCGGCCCTTCAACTGCATCCCTTGAACTCAAGCTGGCTTCCATGTCTTCCGACTAGCCTCTATTCTTGGACGGCAGTAAAATCGTGAAACCCGCAGTGATGGCGTGGTGGTTCTAGGCCAAGTGCATAACGTACGTACGGTTCTACCCACGCGCAGCGCCAGGGTAGCTGTGCCTGGAAGTGAAGGTGCTCGCGTCTTCATTAGAAGGGTCCGAGCTGTTGGAACAACTGGTCGGCGAATGAGTTGCTTTCTGAAGGGACCGGCCTTAGCGGCTCTGTAATAGACCTATTGCTGGCTAGTGTGAGGATCGTATAGAGGAACAACCACCCTATACACCCTCATACGTACTATACATACCATTTACTTGATTGGATCTTCCAATCAAGTCTAGTTGCTCTTTTGGGCTATGTTACGTAGTGGTGTGGTATGTCACGATCGTTACAGACGGAACTGTAAACCCCGTTTCCGGCGATACCGGCAGCCAGTTCCTCAGCCAGTCCGAGTCACTGGACATTCCGTCGTCAGCCATAGGAAGCTC
>MU858232.1:0-73653 GCA_033297075.1 Rhypophila decipiens
ACTAGACTTGATTGGAAGATCCAATCAAGTAAATGGTATGTATAGTACGTATGAGGGTGTATAGGGTGGTTGTTCCTCTATACGATCCTCACAAGTAATATATAGTTATTATTAAATATATTAGAATAAAGGAAATAGCTACTAATAAGTTAATAAAAGTACTAAGAGTTTAGGATTTTATATAGTTTAGAGAAATAGTTAGAGTTATTAATATAGAGGTATAAATTAAAGTATAAGAATTAAAGGAGCTTATAGAAGAGTACTTAGAGAAGTTAGAATATTATTTTAAAAGTAGTTATAGTAATATTAAGAGTCTAGAATAGCTTCTTTAGGTATTAGGAAACCTCTAGTAAGCTTCTTTAGGGGGGTGTATTAAATAGTAATAGGATACTAAAATAGGGGATAATTAGCTATAATCTACCTTCTATATCTAGACTAGTATATACTATAAACTTTTCCTTCTACTATAATAATGCTAGTTGTGCTGGAATACTGTAGTTATAGTTGATTAATTAAGTTATATGTTGTGTTTAATAGCGGTGTCTTAAGACGGTAAGAGTATTTGTAGGGCTAGTAAGTAGAGCAATTCCGTGCCTTATTAACAGGTTCTAAGGACCTCTGTGCCCCTCGCTCGCATTTCGGTCATTGCATGCTTAACGCAGAGACCGAGGTGGCATGGTTGTACGTACCAACATGAGTTCTCTAAGGAATGGTTGTAATAAAGCTCGTGGTTGGCCGAGAAGGCGATATGTACATGTATCTGGATATTGTCCTGTAAGGGTCGAAAGGAGGCTTGTGGGCCGTCATCAGATGCAGATTGAGATATCATACCAGTATACCTTGCCCAGCTGTGATGGAAAGGCAGTGCTAGATTGGTAATTAACTTGGATACGCAATTGGACTGGCTCGACATGCGAGATGCAAATACTAATTCAGTCTGATATGTCTGTATTCGAATTCGCTTCAAGGAGTAAGTGGTGGGCTGGTGAGAACAGGTTGATTATACATGACCGTTCTGGAAACATTTCCTCTCCTGAACTCCAGCCCTGGATGCGAAGAAGTATCCGTATTGGACCCCTGAAATTCAAATACGTCCGAACAACCTGGAAAGAGTTTACACCATTTGGTCGTTGCCCCGCAGTTTTTTGGGGGAATCGGTAACGCTCGCTGATTCGCTAGCGACCAAAACTACCCCTACGCTAAAACCAACGGCCTGGTCTGATACAAGTGCACGTCCATCAACGCGTATCCGTAGGGCTTAGAAAATCTCTAATTCGACGCCATCTCATGAACAATACTCCAACCTCGCTCTCACCACTTCATCACCACGTGCTCTTCACCAGTAACCATCTCACTTCGGGCACCTGCGACCGATTCAGAGTATCATGGGACGGAAAGCTCCAAACAGACGACGCCGTACTGGGACGATGACAACATAAGAGACATGCAATCCATGCATCTTGCTCACCGGGCTGGTAGCGACTCTGCCCAAATGCCTCTTGGCCTCACTAGGCACCAGAATTATGAGCCGCTAAGCTTCTTTGCCCCTGATTGTGGCTTTCCTACGGATGATACCTTGTACATCACAAGAGATGGCTTCTTTAGAGCTTGCATGTCTCTTTCCCCTGATCTATGCTTGCAGCTTCTCCTGAACTCGAGTCATTGACTGCGAAAAGTGGAAAGATGCGTTGCGTGCCGCATACCGGTTCCTCCAAAGGAGCTTTTATGTCGTTGTGGTACAGATGAAGATGAGCTTTGGGGGCCTCTTGCTCATCGCGTCTAGTTCGTACCGCCAACCACTATCGCAACTTACAGAACCGTGGCTAACGCTATGCTGTCTTGGTGACAATAGAAGAGCTGCAAGTCTCGGGCTCAGACCACCATATCTGGTTTCACACTCAACCGGCATCCAGAACTACGGAACTATGCTGCCACTAACTCTGGATCTGGTATCTGTGCTCCGATGTCAATGTCAGTATTGCTTCTGCCTGGCCCCGCTCCCGTTGAGCTGCCATATCCGCTTATTAGAGTTTAAGAAACGGCCCGGTCGTGGCTGCACAGTCCCTTGTCCCGGAAAGTACTGCACATCCCCACGGTCACGACTTCCTTGAACTAGTCACTTGTTTCCTTCACGGAATGCCCACGGACTACCTACCGGGGAGTTCAGTAATCTGATCAGATACTCTCCCCAACCTAATCGGCCACCACGATACTTGTCTCGACCATTGAAGCCCTCTCTCCTCGATAATTTATTTGGCCGTCGTGCTATGAGTCGATGACGGGCTTGACTCTAGACCGGTTATATCAGTTGGAGTCTTGCAGTCGTAACTGGCTTGGACGTTGGTCATAACAGCGTCAGAGTTCTTGAATAGGGACCGAGTTGAGTTGGTCACGCGGGTGTAGTGAAAGGGTCGCGGGGACGAGAAAGAGCCTACGAATCCGTTTGGGAGGTTCGCGCCACCTGCCAGGCGTCCATCCATGTGCCAATCTCATACAGCCATTCCAGAGAAACCTGGCTATGGTCGGGTTCAACCTCTAGACGTCCCGATGAGGCGTCGTGCCACGGCTTGACTGTCTTGATGAGCCTTGGAACGCTGAACATGCAGTCAATACTTTATGTTGTTCCCTGCATGAACCGGCTGACACTGGTTTAGGTTAGAACCAAGACCGTCACTGTCACGAAACAACCACGAATCGGCATGTCTCCTTGCTCTAGGCCGGTCAATTATTCTACGTACTTCCTCCCAGACACGCTACCTGCTCCCTAGTTGTATCGGAGTCTTCCTGCTCATTTTGGACAAGCACAATTTTCTGGCCCTTTCACACTTGGGCCGGGGATAAACAGCCCAAGGTTTCCGGGTGTTGTGGGGGCGTGCCGAAGGGAAGGTATACGCACCAATCAGCTTGCACCATTCGACAATCCAAAGCTTAGAAACCAGAGCCGCAAAAATAGATCTGCTTACTGATCCCCGAGGCCACCATTTCTTATATGGTGCCGCTAGCATCCCTAGTTGCTGCCCTGGCGGTGAGGTATGCTGGCCCCTTTCCGCCATTTCCCCTGACAGACCTCGACATGACCTTCTACTTCCAAATGCACCCTTCTTGGCCTGGTCTGTTCGGGTTGTTTCTACCCTCCACATCATGCCAGATTCCCGAATACGGGTGTACCAAGCCATCAATCTTTGAGCCAAGATGCGAGTCTCGCTCGACACCCTGTAACGTACTTCTACAAAAGCCTCAACGTTAGGGTCGACTAAGCCCCGATGACTTCCCAAGCCCGTTGAGTCCGGCTCGCGGACGACTCGGTGGCTGCACGTCAGCGGACTGCATCGCTGTCCCCGCTCCGGGGCTCGAGCAGTATCTGTCTCATGCAAGGCCGCCAGAGTTCACCGGCCGTTGGGATGGCTGCCACCAATATCAGGTGGCAGTTTCGTCCTAGCCCAACATAGACTAAGCTTCAGCTCGCATGACCCGTGGCTTGAGGTTCGTCCAGATGGCCTGGCTGCCTCGGTTTCATGTCAAGAGAGGAAGGATGGTCAGGGTGTGGAAGGGAGGCTTCCTTGGGGACTTCCTGGGCCGTAGGGCTGGTTCCAGATGCGGCTCCACCCCTGAAAACATGCAGATGTCAATCCCAATACGGATACCGGTACACTACCTATCTTCAGCGGGACTCCAAACAGAGAGCAATAGTTTTCGGAATATATGGTCTCCCTCAAGCACCTGGTTAGCTCGACGTACGATTACGAGAATCTCGGCTGTCCTTGGCGGTAAAGTTGCCTGGCCTGGTTCTCGAAAGACGAGTTTAGTGCTTGATACCTTCTTCCGGGTCCTGGACAGAGCAGTTTATCGATCCGAGATCAAATTTCGTACCTCGAATGTCAACTTACGCCGCCAGCGAACCCCTGACGAAAGACATTGGGTTGTGCATTGTCCTGGGCCTCTCGACGATCTCCAAGACTTAGCACATGGAAAGCGGAATTGTTACCAAATGAGGACATTGTGTCCGGTTCTTTCAGATTGCAGTACCCAACAGTAGACTCAAGTTCAAACAAAAAGGAGACCCGGAAACCCTCAAGGTTGGAACTGCCATGGTGACGCCTGAAGAAGGCGGGCGAACCGGCTAAAACGAACGGTCCGCCTCGTGAAAGCCTTCCCTAACAAGGTACGTATACTCCGTACTATGTAAGGGGAACCGGTTTTGGTCACTAACAAGTCAAGAGAGTATTTTATGCCAAGCCCGCCCTTTCGCAATGGCATGAGAGTCAAAATCGCCCTCAAGACCCAGTCTCTCTCATTTTCTGGAGCTATAGACAGGACAACCTTGGCATAGTATTGCACTCTGCCTAACGCGGCCACCTGGATTGTTGCTGAATCAGCCACATACGTATTGTATTCTCTTGGTACTGTCGCTGATACAGACTGATGGTACCCAAGGCCATACATGCTGCATACTATTCTGCATCGCTCGACCACGACAACAAAACGGAAAAGAAAGGTGATGTTTCTTCCACGCCACCGATCTCGCATCCACACCGTTCCCAGGGCACCTCACCGCCACCAACTTGTTCAGACTATGGAAGCAGTAGCTTCTCTGCATAATTCTTTCTCGCATCTCCACCAACGATTCTGATCCATATCAGAGTGTGGATAATGAGCCTCCCTAGCCAGCCACGGCGTACAGGGCTGGCAGTCCCTGTTGGCGGGAGGCCAAAGGGGCTAAGGACTGGTTCCACTGAACCTCCTTTCCAGATTTTCTCCTTTCTGATCATGGCCATGTCGGCTTATTCATCGCTTCCTAGGTCGAGAGGGCCCTGGCCCTGTTCTGGCAATGGTCCTTTCCCGAGGCATCTGCGCTTATGCGCCACACGTTCTCCTTTTTCGCCCCCCTTTCAACCATTTGCGTTGTTTACTTATTCCTCTTGGTGTAAACAAATCATGGGGCTTTCCTGTTGAATATCAGAAGTCTGGTCAGGGGCAAGGACAGGTTGGGAAAAACACCACACCATTTGTGAGAGAAATCAATCATCGCTTGAATCTCGAGCTTCTAGGTGATAGTGCCCTTTAGTTTCCATTTATGCCGTTTTGTGGGTTACCATGTTCCTATTTCCATCAATCGTCACATTCCACCACCAAGGAAGCCTACATCTTATTTCTTCAATTTCATGACATAAATATATGACCAGGCGTTAGATCACCGGGCTCTTTTTTGTATATTTGCTGTTGGGGGAGAAATCGTTGCAACGTATGACTCCTCGATTCTTGGGCCGTTGAGAAAGTTTATCAACGTCTATAGCCGAACTGGCCAGCTAGTACCGCCACTCAAATGTGCTATCTCATGTGCGGAACAAAAATCCATTTTGCTCTCGTTCTTCTCTCTCCCATCCGTTCACCATCTAGGGAATGTTGGCTTTCTTTTGTTCCCAAGACCGTTATCTTCACCCCAACGGCATATCATCTCAACTGAGGCTACGGCCAGTCGTCTCGTGGTCAGGGGGTCCAGTGCCCATTCCGAGACCAAACTTTCTTGTTTATTTGGAAACCTACAACATCCTCGCCAACCACAAGTTTGCCTTGGTTGTGGCTTCTTGTGTTTGTGGAGAGACGGCGAACCCAAAGGCTGCTTACCTACCGATGAATGCTCTCGCTGGATCTGGCAGCAGGAGAGTTACTGCCAGCAAGAGGAAACATATACATCCCAAAACTACACGGATCAGGAGAGAGACGAGAACCTTGCTGTGTTTTTTGGCAGCTTTCGTGAACACCTTCACCCCACAAAGAGCCCTCTCCTCGCTGCGGTGGACTCTTCGGTTCCGTCTCTGGTCACCTGAAGGATAATAAATGACCTTTGATGCGGTGAAGGACCCACTGATAAGAGGGAAGAGGCTTGAATCTTAAGGTGAACGGGAAGGGGGCACTCTGCGGCAGCAGTCAAACTTTACTTCCCCCGGCTTCTTGAAATTTCGTCTGATGAAATAACACGGAAGTCGCAAACCACCGAATCCCAGGTACGGAAAACCTTGAACGCAGGAACAGAGCTTGGCCTAAACTTTGATCCAACTTGTCGAGTTGCAGAGGAACAAAGTCAAAAGCACACCTTCCTGTCGTTTGACGAACAATCTCAATCTTATTCGGCGCGTTGATCTACTTTCGATATTCTTTACTTCAGAGCAAGCAAGCAATCGAGAGCGAAGTTGAAGGCGACAATAGCATCAATTTGTCGAGAAAGGGAGAGGACTTCTCTCATTCAGCTTGCTGTCCTGCTCCCAGTCACTTCTTGCCTTGGTCCGAGCTGGCGAAACCTCTGCTTCCTCGCGCAGAGCTGCAGCGAGTATCCCATCGCGATTCACCGTTCACGCCTTCTTTGCACAGCATGTTCCAGAACTCCCGAGCTGGCAAAGAGTTTGTCGTTGAGCACGAAGCGCCAGAAGGTCATTCGGCCAATCCCACCGGTATGCCCGTACTTTCCTCCTTTTCTGTTTCCCGAATCCTGCAAGGTACCACATGCATCGGCAGAACTTCAGACTACGTCGCCGCCTCGACTAGCAACCGAGTGATTCGCTGTGCAGGGGATTCAATTTCCTATCCCAATCTATCTCGTTGTTTCGACAATCCCGTTCACGTTGTCCATATTCTCATCTCCTGTCCTCCCCTCCCCTCTACCACCGAGCAGTTGATTTTCAAGACAACACCGCCCGATCCATACCTCTACCCAAACAGCACCCGACGGAGCAAGGCCCAATCAATTCCAAAGTCAAATGGATGTACTCTCTCCTCATTCCACTGACCTTTCTCCGATACCATCTACAGATTCGGGAGAACGCAGACAGCCTATTTACACCACTGTCGGCTCAGTTTACAATCCGGATGCGACCACGCCGCTTCAACCACCGACTCGGCGTCCCAGACCTCGCCGGTATCAGCCCAACCTGCAGTCGCCGATCGAGGCTTCGTTGATCCTCCAAACCAATCTCCTCGCAGCCTTGCCTGTCCAAGACACGTCGCCTACCTCTCCCACCCCCGGAGCAAATAGAGTTCCGCAATATTCGCAGCTGCAACAGAATTACGACCGCGCAGTCAGTCCTCTGAACATTGACGAGGACAATACCGCACCATCCGGGGTTGGAATGTCGATGCCCAGCATCCGGTCTGGCAACCTTCCCCCTCCGACCCTCGGCCTAGGCATCGCACACCAAGACAAGAAAGAAACAGCGGATATCAAAGAAGACGAGGAAAGTCTCATTTCGAAGGGCTTCTTCCCCTTGCAGCGCTTTAGTACCCCGTCGTTGACCCACCTGACAACGTATCCCAATCCTATGCAGCAAGCGGCGAGGGAGACGCTCGCCAAAGCTCGTTCCCTCAACAGTAGTACAGGCCGAGTTGATTCTTCTACCTCTCTTTCCCAGATGGCTTCAGAATCTGCCAGAAACAGGATGGACTCGTCTTTTAGACCACCCTCTACACACACGGGAGCACCCCAACCACTAAAAGCTGGACCGCCTGGTCAACGCCAGTTCATCCCATCGACATCTGACAGAGCCAAAGCTATGGAATATATCCAGGAGGTGCAGGAGGCTATGAAACGCTTCACCCCACCGAAAGAAGCCTTGGTGCTTCTGAAGGGCGGACCCGAAGCTGTGAAGTTTGTTCAGGAACTCCCACCAGTGCCACCGCCGAGTTATTTCGGTATTGCGCGTCCTATCCCAAATTTCGATGACTTCCCTCTCCCTACTGACGATCCCGATGGCATTAACCTGGCTGACCTTCGTTCCCACCTCCAAACCCATTTTGGCTCGGGAATCTCTACAAGCCCTCAGCTTCCTCCTCTAATATTTGCATCGGTGCCATGCGAGGATAAGCCGTTGAAGAAGATTCATAACACTCTCTATTACGAGGAGGTCGAGAAATATTACCCAAATGGCTTCTTATCTAACTTCAGCCGGGAATTCGAGGGGGTACCTGCCGACTGGATCAAACAGTATCCTCTTCAAGGAAATGGCTATCCAAATGACCCGGAGAGCGACGAGGGGAAATTAGCCAGAATCAACGCGAGGTTCTACTCCGGAGCCCAGCGCTACGTCAAAAGCTTGAATCAACTCCATGTGGATAATGACCGCCGCACTCTGAACAAATCGTTCGGGGTGATTGGAGGAGAACGTCAGCGGTCTCAGAAGCTTGTCCGCAGTGCCGATGGAAAGATCCAGCGTCGTCATCTCAGTATCGAAGAAGCCAACAGTATGGAGGATAGTGCCCATGCCGCACCTCTTCTCAGCATGGCCTATGCGAGTCTCGAGGGATGGAAGGAGGCCAGTAAGGAGGCCAGTAAGGAGGCCAGTAAGGAGGCCAGTAAGGAGGCCAGTACACATGGCCCATTTGATAGATGGGGACCGCAGTACTCTCAACCAGATCCTGCATACATCGACAAAAGCGAAGGTGGCAACAACAGCTTCTTCACGGAGGAGAGAACGAGACTGCCCAAGAAGAAGAGACTTGTCAGCAGAAAGAATCGCATAGGATACTAGGCCTTCGACACTGAGCCACCATCTTCTCTTGATTTCGAGCCATTCATCTTTATAACCCATTTCCCCGGTCTCTTCTTAGCAGATATAGGACTGTAACGATGAACCACCTGTGGCTAGAGGTGGTTCATTCTCGAGCCTGGCCTGGTTCGGCTTGGTGAATTACAAATTTTTAGGGAAGTGCTTCTTGATATTAGGTAGCTGCTTTGGAGATACGTGCAGGCGGATGAGGGGATCCCTTCATATGGAGAAAACAACACAATGGTTTATATTTGTTTGCCCGGGTTTCCTTTTTCTTTTTCCCTTTTCTTTCCCTTTTTGGTTTGTCTCACGGTTGGAGCTTGGTAGGATGGGGTCTGTCGAGGAGGAACTTGGTCATACAGACACAGCAGGCGGCTTTGTACACGGCGTTTTGGCTGGGTAGCTTGCTTCCTTTTCAAGGAATGGGTCTTTTTGTCGGGTTGGTTTTCTCACATTCTTATCCTTTTCTTCTTCGAGTTCTTGTCAAGAACAACGGGATTTATAGCGGATTTCGTGGCGTGGCGTGGGCGTGACTCAGTGGACTCTGGCATCGGCATTGTCTAGGAGTTAAGGGGTTGGTTGGAGACTGAGCGTCCCCGTCAACGTGAGTGAGGCAGGCACTACGTATTGCAATACATGGTTTTTTTGGTTTTAGTATCTCCTTTTTGGTTCTCAACGTCTTCTCTCTTCGCCATATGCGCCGAGGCAGTATATGTTATCCTGGGATAGCAAGAGAGCACGAGATTGGCATAGGTACCTCAGGTATAACAGAAAATAAAGAAAAAAAAAGTTTGCAATTTTGTTCCTTTTTGGGGAAAGTGAGAAAAGAACTACATGCCGCCAGCCGCCACCACCAACATCATCACACTGAGAATAAGATATCCGACGCACCCTAGGTACATACATGGCTGCTACTACTACTGCTGTCTGCCTGCCTGTTTGACGGGCGCCTTGCTTCTCCATTTGACACATGCAGGTCTCCGACCTTGTACCAGCAGGGAGTCCAGCAAAAGGGAACGAAATAGCAACCTCCGACCGACATAGAAGAGAAATGAGATACTGGTAAAAGAAAAATAAGATGGTTCTGGGTATTCCATAATGTCCCTCCTCCCGGCCAGTAATATCAAAGAAGCTACAGAGAAAGAGAGGGAGAAACAAAAAGAAAAGATACATAAAAAATGGGGGATAGAAAAAAGGACAGTGTAGTTTTGATATTTAGTTACAACATAAAAAGGTGGTGGCAGAAGAAACTACAGACAGCCGTCAATGCCCCCCTCTCGACTTCCATACCGCTCGCTGGCCCAAAACTGACTAAGAAAAGGCTGTAGATATTTTGAATCCTAGAACTTTTCGCACAGAGGGAAAGTGTATTGATTAACAGACAAGATATGGATGGTTTTGTCGAGGCATAATTTCAAGAGTGGAGACCGTTATAAGTGGAGCTAAGAATCGGGGACAAAAATGTCTCAGTCTCATCCTCGACACCAAAACGACGTCGCCATTCCGAAATGGCGGCGTTCCACCAACATCTCCTCGAGTCGGCTATGTGGGTCGAGAAGACAATTTGACGGTCGGGCTCAAGCCTGGAGCTGTGTCATGCTATCATCGACGATGTTTTGACCCGTCACGCTGCTTCAGTCTGCTGGTTCTCCAACCCTCGTACCACTGCTCACGGCTGGCCTCGCGCAGCTCAGCCCGCCACTCGCTGAAGACAGCTTCCTTGAGACGGACGAAGTCGCAATGTTCTTCATTGTACGGGTCGGCAAAGCCCCATGGGAATTGGCGTCCAACAACATCGGGCTCGTAGATATCCGGGCTGATGATTGACATGGGAATGAAGGGCACCTCGTCCGCTTTGGGGCCATCCTCCGGGGACTTGGTGTGTCGGCGAACGGAGCCACCCGACAGCCTATTAGATACAGGAGAAGGTTCCCGTCCTTGAATGGGTAGGCCATCCTCGTCGTGGCTCAGCTCCGTGTCGGACGGGTCGGATACTTCATCTTCATCCTCCTCGATAATTCTGCTAGAATCCGGGGTGGTGTCGTCCTCATCGTCCAGACCAAGCGCCTCGAGCGGGTCGAGATTTGCCTTCTTGAGGGTTTCCCATACCGTGGTTTTCAGCACGTTCATGTGCTTTGATGTGATGGTATCGGCCTTGGAGATGACGGGAATCACGGTGGTCTTACCCTGCAAAATCCGCATAACTTGGAGGTCCAAATCCTCGTCCAGGCCGCCAAGAACCCGAGCATGGGGGTGATGTTTCGACCCGTTGTGTTGGCCATTAGCAGCATTGCCTCGGGCTGCTGCAATGTTCCTATCGAGACGAGCGGGGTCGAGGACGAGGAAAACCGCATGGATGTGGGTATCTTGTACGCCGGGCGATCGAACGACCTTCATCTCCTCGGCAAACGTCTCTTCAAACTTGCTTTCAAGGAAACTTGACATCTCGCGGAGCTGCAGATCGACCACGTTCTTTTCGAGGCCCTCTGAGTCCCATAGGGTCAAGCCGATCCGTTCATTGTCAATTTCGGTCTCGAGGTAGTGGGGGACAAAGTTGCCGGACGGAGGGGCTGCGGGGAGGTAATCGTCGTGATCGTTCTTGGTCCGCTTCCTCGCTGGGAGGGCGAGAGCACTCTTGAGGAACTCGAGAAACGAGGATTTGCCCGAGTTCTGAGCGCCAACGATGAGGATGCTATTCAGGTCAGCAACGAACTGCGCAGATAAGAGTGCAGGCCTAGAAAGTGATCAACTCACTTGAATGGGGTGGGATCCTTCCTTCTTCGAACCCTTCTCGGGCTGTTGATGGTGCTGACAGCACTGCTGGCGTAGCTGTATCGGCCACGGTGTGCCATGCTCCCGGTATTGGCATACGGATCGAAGCCATTGTTGGGAATGGGAGGAATGGGGACGTTCATCATGGAGCGTGATGGATCCATCGAGGGTCGTGGTGTTGCGACGGACATGGTGTCTGCTTTGCCAGAGACGATGGCGATGGAATCAGGTCGAGCTTCACTGCCGAGGCCTATCTGGGGAGCTGGGGCTCCATTGTAGAGGACTGGGAGGCGGGGTGGGGACTTTGAGACGGAAGCATCGCGCTGGCGCTGGAGCTCTTGCTCTTTTGCAGCCCGCTGCTGCTTCTTGAGGTCACCACTTTTGCTACGTCGCAACAACATACCGAGGCTAGAGCGACGAGGTGGGGTGGACATTTCCTGGTGTACCGGTACTTGGGCAATGGGGGGTCCGTTTAGCTGCTACCAAGCAGCATTAACGGTCGACGGTCGAGCGTTTCGAACTGGGAAGTTGCGATGATAGTGGACTGAAGGATGCGCGGCGTCTGGAAACAACGGCACATGTGAGTTTTAGCCGGGTATTTCGCTATCTATGGCGTCAGCCTCCTCCGAGGTCTGGCTTGCAGAGAAAGGTCAAAGTTCGGGGCTAGCTGGCCGGGCGTGAGCGAAGTGGAAAAGCTAACCTTTTGGTGGAAGAAACGGCTTATGAATATCGACTGGGTAGAATCCAAAAGGGGCAAAACACGGTTTCGCTGTGTGGGAGATAGGCTTCCTCCTTGCGCACTGGTTCTCCGGCTGTAATGCGTCACGAAGGGATCGGATGGATGGAAAAAGGAGAGAAACAATTGGAGCTTGTTAAGTGGGCTGTCGATCGCAAAAGATGCCGGCGTGGCAGGCAGGGTAGTACGAGTGGTAAAGTTGGGATGGTAGAGGGTACAGGCGGCACGCTTTCGAGAAGGAAGATGGTGATGTCGAGAGGAGCAATTGGGTGTGAATCAGCCACGGAGGTAGGGTATTCCAGATGCCTTAGCAATGGCAGTTCGAGAAGCAGTGAGCTCCTGGTAGGTTGGTTGATGCTGCGTCAGTACGTAAATCTCATCTCTTTGTTGCTTCGGCCTGAGAATCATATGAGAACCCAAATCCATTGGTCAATGGCCATGGACCAGAGAGAGCAGAGTCACCGACTCCAATGCCACTACATTGCAAACATGACGATCTCAAATTACAAGCCTCTCGATGGATATGGGAAACACCATTCTGGATGGGATACACCGTTCCTTCTCAACTGGAGTGACACCAGGTCACGCCCGTGTAAGGATATATTTACACTCCCCAGGCCAGCTGAGATGGCTGGACGAACAGCTCTAGAGATGAGAAAGGAAACTCACTCGTGTTGTTGCAACTCAAAGTAGCTTCTCGCATCAAGCTTTGGAAAGGGGCGGTTAGGGTGCGACTTGGGGTCCTCGGACCGTTGTCGAGTTGGGCGTTGCGCGGCAAGTTGTGAGACTGGCTCGTAAGAAACAGATGGACGAAGGGCAAAACGACACCGGGGGCTGATTGACAGCGCGCTGGTCGTTGGACAAAAAGTGAGAGGTAGCGATAAAGTAAAATGAGGGCGTTGGCGATGATGCAAGTTTTCTCCAAAAACGAACCCGGTCGTCAAGCGGTTGCCGATGTGACTTGGTACAAGAACCCGTACGCACACCGTGTTGGCCGTTTCGATATTGACTGGTCCAAATTATCGGCTCGGAAGGGGTGTTGGTTTGAAGAGGCGCCGTGGAAAGGAAGGGTAACACACACACACACGTTCAAGAACGCGGAGGGGAAGGAAGGAGTGGTTGAGGGAAGAGAAAAAAAATTGTCCGATTAATCAAATGATCAATGCTACTGAAAACTGGCAGCAGCGAGTTGCAAAAAGACGGCGGCGCGCAGAGAAGCAGCAACTGTGATGAGCAGGGGCATCTGCCAATAACCAAATAGGTCTGGCGCCGTTACAAGCTACCGACACCCTTAACTAAACTTCTTGCCAATTTCTTTTTGGCCTTTGGAGCTAGCCAAGACAAGCTGGCAGGTGAGGCCGAGATACCCCTGATTCTTCAAGTGCAAAAGTCGAAATCCGTGATAACAAATATCTCGGATTTCCATCAATTGCATTTCGAGGTTTCAATCCGTGATGTTGATATGGAGAGCAACGTCACCAGCTACTGGAGCTCCATCTCAGAGCTCCTACAGCACATGGCTTGAATGGTAGTCCTCTCATGTTTATGTGGAAGGTACCGACTACCGAGTACCGTCCCCTGAGAAGGCTGGGCACGGAGGATGGGATGGGTGCAGTCCAACAACAGCGTTCCACTGCATCTGGAGCGATTCTTCAGCATCGATCAAGTTTTCTTCAACGATCCAACAACAAAGCAGCTGCCAGCGAGCCTCCTGCCAGCCAGCTCTCCTTGCCTTCCCCAGACCTGACTTTCTCAGGTGGGTTCTCTGATTTTAGAAAAGTCGGGTCCCGCCGCGACCTGTGGCCCCCCTTTTCGTTGCAGAGACGACGCGGCCAATCACAAGTCAAGAATCACACCAGCTTCAACGGGTGACATCTTGTCGGCTTTTGAAGGTGGGCCGCCGCCGCCGCCGCCTTCAAACCACTCGGCACCAGGTCTCAACGCTCTTTTGCTTCATGCTTTCCGTCCTCGACCGGTCTCCTTGGAAGGAGACGTAGGCACCTAACAAGTACTTCGAGATATTGTCTAAGTGAATCCCAGTCTTCATGGGATATGTCCCGAGACATACATCGGCCTTGGATTCAAAAGCCACGTGTGGTGTACAAGTTTTGCGTGGAGATGGTGTTTCATTACCGGGAAAGAAAAAAAGATGAACAATTTAAGCTTTGACAAAACAAAATCTGCAATCAGTGCGTTGCGTTGCACTTATGCAATCCAGATTCAGACAAGGGAGATGATCATGATCGGTTTGTTTGTTTGACGGCCCTTCCAGAAGCTCAATCCGTTCTTGCTTCTTTCTTTTCTGGGGGCAGATCTCGAAGCTCCGTTTCTTGTGGGGACGGGGAAAATGGGGACGCCATCCTTGTTTCACATTGAGACAGGCACCCCGGCATTCAAGCCAAGACCCTTATGGGGGCCCCCAAGTGGGTCTTTTGTTTTCCTGTCGTGCCTTATCGTTTATCGGACCCTTCAACAACGGCTGGCCTTGTTCATCACAGCATCTCGGAGAGTGAATCACTGAACTTGGTAGCTTTTATCTCTCCAAGTATACACTAGGCTTACTACCTGAGCACGGTCAATATTAGATGTCATATAATGTGCTCATATGTAAAGTACATAGTGCTGTAGATATCTTCTCCTTCTTATCAGTTATAGAATGTATAAAAGAAACTCTGACAGATCTCGTGATTCTCGTCTCGCCGTGCCCAACAGTCCTGAAAAGAACAACACAAGATTCCATACGAGCAGCATATTGCCAAGTCAATATATAATTAGTCCACGTTTACGAGGAATTTAAACACGCGGTGGTACGTCTCACAGATTCAGGGCCAGGGTCAATGAACAAAAGGCGGTGGATGGGTGTACTGTACAGTCCATTTCACACACCCCATTTCTCGCACCAGTTTGAGTGGTTGAGAGGCCTGGGAAATGTTCAAGCTGCCTCCTCGGTGGGATGCGTCATTCATATTGAGATCCTCTCTCTCTTTGGGCTTTTCGCAGCCTGCTTTCGTCTCCATATAGCTAAAATCCGACGAATGATATGACCCCAAGACCGGGAATGAGCAAAATGCTAGATACATGTGAGATCGTCGGGACACATATGGGTGGGTTTTGTAGAAGCCGCGTGGGTTCTTCAGCCCAGGTTCCCGAACCCTCGGTAGCCTTAAGCCGACAAGCTTTAAGCCACGGGTACTCTTTTCAGTTCAAGGTGGTCTTTGGATGGCAGCTCGGGCAGTCTAAAGTATACGGAGCAGTGAGTCACAGTAAGAGCTCCGGGCGTCATCGTATCATGCTTTCACAGTGGGCAACCTTCAAACCCCATCAGCCGAGGAAGAGGTCATGATGTGTTATTGGGCATATAAATACATTAGGTGAAGTTCGCATACAAGCTTGGACAGTCGAAAATATATAAAAGCTACTTGAATTATTCGTTTGGCATCAAGGTCGACAATTGAGGGTATATACAGATAGATATATAAACAATGACAGAAGAAAGTGACCAATATTGACAGAATATGTGGTCATGATACTCGGAGAAAGAGAGGGTAGAAAAAAGACAAGAGGCAAGGACAACATGATGATTTCCTCATGAATGTGTACCCGAACCGGCAACAGGCAAACAAATAACCGAGAAAATCAGAGCCCAGTGATCTAGACTGAAGACATCAAGAAGATTTCCCAGCAAACAGGCCCCACGGGACCCTTTCAGTTATTAATATTGGACGAAGATACTGAAAATCTCCTCGTCCATCCAGACCGTACAAAGAAAAAAACTTGGCGAAACAAATGCATGGATCTGTGGTCATATGTGCTTCTTGATATAATCGCACATCATAACGGCCCAATGTTATGTGGCCTTGATGAGAAAGACCTCAGTGCATACAGATGCCCAGGAGAAAGAGTGAAAAAAGATATGGAAGTGAAAAGAGTCAGCCAACCGAGGCGACCCGTATGTATCAGCTTCTCTCCCAAGAAAATTGGAATCTCTCAGCGCTGACGGCTGATCAGTATCCGTGGTCAAAAGAGTTACTTTTTCAACAGCAAATAATCAAACCCCAAAACGCCAATGTGACAGTGCCGATACCCGTCTTCTATCATGTTCCTTCTCTCAAAGAGGCCTTGGTAGATAAGCACTTCCGGGTATCATGTTACCTCCTCCGCCGGCTGCTCTCGAAGGATTGCCGCGGCCTGGGAGTTCAAAATCTGGGTTGGAATTCAGAAGCATGTCGTTGCGGTTAACAGGCCGCCGGGGTATCACGCTGCCACCGTAGCTGCCGCTGTTGGGCATTGCTGGAGGCGGTGGGTTCCACCGGGGATTGATGCCCCGTTGGGAAATAGAAGTAAAGGTAGAACGCTCAGATTCTGTCGGGCTGCGGGCCCCTTCGGGAATAGACTCGTAGGAGTTAGTTGCTTGAATAGGAGGAGGCGTTGTTTTACGAATGGGTGGCACTTCGGCGAAGCGGGGATCCACGTCTTCGTAGTACTCACCGGCGCTCGGGGCTGGTGGTTGCGGCGCAGGGCTTCCGCGAATCGGCGGCGGTTCCATGTTACGGTTCACGTTCAACGGCGAAGGTACCGAGGGGGAGTTTCTCCCTGGTCCCTGGTTCCAAGCTTGCCTGGGAGGTACGTATGCACTGAAAGAAGTCAGTACGATACTGCATTTTCAGATCGTGAAGAGGTGAATGTGGAAACTTACTCCTCTGGTTGGCTATACCTGCTCGCCTCACTCCTAAATGTGTCGTGCCGGTCAGATGTTGACGTCCTCGCTTGCTGCATAGCGAGCATTCCGGCAACGTCTGCATCGCTGTCCCGAATGCCGTACTGTCCATAGCCACGGGGAGATTGTGCTGTTCCAGGTCCCGCGTCCATTTCCACTGCATTCATTGGCGACGCAACACGGTGGTCATCGACACCTGGGAGTGGCGGAGGAGACTCAGCTCGAGGAAGCCCATCGCTATCAGCGTTATACGGCGTGTAGTTATCCGCAGGAGGCGGCGCGTTCATGTATCCTGGGGCTGCAGACGAAGCAGGGGATGGTTGCCTCATGCCGTAGGGGGCTGCAGCGTAGCCCATACCGGGCGACGGCCTCCTATCATAGCTTGGCGGCGGTGGCCGCCCACCCCTCATTGATCCTCGTGAAGGGGGCCCGTAGCCACCCCTATTCCCAGGCGGCGGTGGCCTATAACCTCCGCGGCCTGGCGGCCCGTAACCTCGGCCATTCGGGGAAGGTGACCCATAGCCGCCAGGACCACCTCTTCCGGGCGCCCCATATCCACCGCGTCCCCGGTAACCTCCAGGAGGCCCCATTCCTCCTCTTCCCCTCGTGTTCATTTGTTCCATCGAAGGGCCTCTCCGAGCCCCATATGCATCTTGCGGCGGGAGTGGATTTCCATACTCATCCACAGCAACCGGGGTATTGGACATAGATCGGCGCGGTGCATTTTCCATAGGCATAGGGCTCACGGACGCATCGTTCACGTACGTGTTTGACCCATCTGACGGGCTCCTCGCGGTAAGGGGAACCCTTTCGTCGCTACTTCGATCATCTTTCTTTTCGAAAGCGGCGAACTCGGGTAATTTGTCAGTGCCACCATTGGCCCCGCTTATCATTGGGATAGTTGGTTGGACCGGAACTGGAGGTGCGACCACAATTTCCTGGGCTTGTCGGTTGTAAAAGTTCTCGCCACTCATCTCGGCGTTCTCGGCGATGCGCTTCTTCCTTGCTTTCCTGCTGACGACAGTTCGTCGCATAGCACAGGAGACCAATCCACTCATAGCAACTAGAATGGTAGCGGCGAGCACTATGTAAGACCCCCAGGCCATATGGGGAACGAAAAGAAGAACATCGACCAGGAAGCACAGCAGGCAGAGAAGAAAGTTGACGATGCCCACCACAAACAGGAATAAAAGGTACCTGGCCGAGTGAGACGGTGAATGAAAGTGGGCGATCATGGCCATAACAAACATGACCAAGGTTATGAGCGCCGCAACAGGGTGAACAATCAGGACGGCTGAAAGTGTGCCACGAGTCTCAGAATTGAGGTTGAATCCCTTCGAGTCGGGCGATGTAAGGACGACTAGGCAATACTTAGTAAACAAACCATAATTTGGCGTAAAAAAGCACTTACACGAATCATAGCCAATCTCTATAGGGCTACATTTGTCGTTCTCGCAGTATCCGAAGACGCCGAAATTGAATCCATGGAAACTGCCAAGCGGCACAGCCTTGATGATCGGAGTAGACAGAACGGAGAGGAGGAGGAGGCAAAAGGCCGCGAAGAGCAGCGCCGACAACGGTGTTGCCGGGCGTAACATTTTGCTTGCAAGGCTCTGGCGCCGAAGACTGTGGTCAATGCAGTGCCAGCGTCTTCAAGACGCGGGCAAGTAGAAAAGCCGGCCAATCACCAAATCGAATTATTCCAGCTGGCCGAGCAGGCGTGCTGAGAGGTTTAACGCGGAAACCGATGAGAACGAGTTTTGGAGGACATGCGATAGTCCGGCGGGGAAAGCGAGCGTGATGCCTCAGAACGTTGGTGAAAGAATGATTTACTTGGTCGAAGATTT
Source organism: Rhypophila decipiens (assembly GCA_033297075.1). Classification (NCBI taxonomy): domain Eukaryota; kingdom Fungi; phylum Ascomycota; class Sordariomycetes; order Sordariales; family Naviculisporaceae; genus Rhypophila; species Rhypophila decipiens. The sequence goes on from MU858232.1 coordinate 18,610, forward strand.
CCAGTCGGCTGCGACAACATGAACGTAAATTTCGTGTATTTCGTGATTTGGGCGAGATGAGACACCAGAATCGTTAACCCCTTCAATTGACGGTGGTCCGGTCGGCGGTCCGCTTCGAAAGGTGCGCGAATGATATTTCTCGTTCGTCGACCAAAGCGTCGAGTTCAAGTTGGAAAAAAGGAGTCGGGAAAAAGTTGGAGCGATCAATCGGACGGTTCGAGGTGAATTACAGCGAGCGAAGTGGTAGTCGAGGGTGAACGCTTTCGCTCGCCATGAGGTGATGCGATGCAATGATGAGGTGGCAGAGTGCAGGACAGAAGGGATGGATCAATCGAAGGACCACACTGCTTGGGGGCCCGGGCAGCGTCAGTGGAAGGGTGGGAAGCCCATGCGGCCACAGGCAAGTCGGGCCTGGAAATGCGGAGCGGCAAGCAGTTAGCGTAGGTCTTGGCTTCCTACCTACTGAATAGGCTACGCCGCTACAGCTGCAAAGCCACCAAACCGTTCAAGCATTTACGACACCGGCACCAATGCAAGACCCCAGACTCCAGGCAAGGAAGGTGCAAGGAAGGAAGCTGCCCCCCAAAAGTCGAAGACCAACAAGGTACATTTTCATTGGCAGAAACTTTGTATACATCGTGAAATTTTTGAAGCAGATGAGGACAAGAATAAATATGAATTGATCTTGTCCTTTGCAGTACTCGAGTATTTGAGCCTTCTATTCCCAGGATACCAGGCCGGGAACCACGCTCTCAGTGATTTGGCCCCCGGTGGTGGCTAATAATGCTTTAATCTTCCTGAGTAGCACCACCCACACTGCTGGGTAACCTTTCTCCCAAACGCCTCATTACAGCTCGATGCAGCATCAGCATCAGGAAGCGAGAGGAGCACGAGGAGCGAACAAGTCATGCGAGAGATGCCCCAGAAGCTTGTTTGTCTCCAAAGGCGCCAATTCTTCCACCTTGGAATTTGATGATCTCACCCGTTCTCCGGGGAAACCGGTTTGTTGGTATGTCTTGTAAAGGGAGGGAGCTGGAAAAGTATTTGATACTAGTGTTGCCATGGCTTGAAAGCCACGACTCAGAATCTGAAAAGAACCAACGAAATTCAACACATTAATCTCTATAGTAATTTCTTACATTTTGTAGTGGCTAGAAAAGAAAAGTTAAAACAATAAAAGTACTAGATACTAATACTAAGAAGAAGTATAATATAAAAAACTAATATATTACTATTAAATTTAACTTTAAATAACTATACTAGTAAGAGTTATAAACTAATAAGTTATTAGTTATTTTAACTTTAAAAATCTTAAACTTTATTAGAAGAAGTAGATATATAAACTTAGAATTTTCTAAAATTAATTATTTTCTTATTTATTAATATAAATATAAGACTTAATTAATAAGAATAAAAAACTAAAATATAGAATTTTCTTATTTAAAAATTATATTTAATTAAAAATTATATAAAATAATATTATATAAATAAAAAACCTATATAGAACTACTTATTATTTATTATAAGAAGTTTATAACTATACTACTATTAAAACTATTAGTAATACTTCTAATCTTTATTAAAATAGTATAAACTATATATTTATTATTAAATAATAATTATTAAGTCTTAATATTTAAATATAAAACTCTTAAAGAGTAATAATATTAAAAGAAAATCTAACTTTTAAAAGAAGAAGATAAAGGGTTTTAAAGCTTTATAACGAATTATAAGTAAATTAAAGGATAGTTAATTAAACTAAGGGAGAGAATTATAGAATTATATATTATATATAAGAATAATTAGAGGACTAGGTAGTAGGGATATATATAATTAGAGCGCCCCCCCCCTAGACAAAGCCGAGGGATAGTAATTTCTTGCCCCTACAGGCAAATTCACACGTCGCTGCCGTGGCGCATGAGTAGCCTAATAACGCTGGTGATGGATTTGGGAAGCGACGACGTCCCGCGAAAGGGGCATTATCAACTCTTATGCTATGCATTACACGACTTGTCGCTGGAAGACTCTTGAGCTTGTCCCGCTCACCCCTTTAATATAGTGTAGATCCACGAATTTTAACTCTTGTCATGATATCGGGCCTAACATTAAGCTTATGTCACCTTGAAGCTGAGTGGCACTCTGCCACGCGCCCCCTCCTTTCCCTTTTCCGCCTGCTTCTCCACCATGGTAGAGGCCAAGATAACGAAGCTTTCCACGTCCCCATTTCTTGCCGTCAAGATCTCGGGGTGGCATTTTCTCGGCCACGGTTTCTCGATCCAGTAGGTCGGGATGCGGGAGGAGCTCCCCTTTTGGCTAAATCGACTTCGACATCTTTTACTAGTGTGATTAGCGAAGGAGGGTTCGAGACCAGTGTTGGACTGGGCGAGAGTCGCTGCGATGAATCCATTAAGATTTTATATTCTGAACCTCACATCAATGTCTCTCATTTTCAGCTGCACCCGCCAAATACTGGGTACGGTCCGTGGGCATTGAGATAGAGTTTGTTTTTGAAACTGAGGTCGGTTGACATTTCGCATGGTTTCCGTCACTCTCCCAGCCACCTGGCACGGTTCTATCGACTGGACAACCAGCGTAACAATATTGGTATGCTTGATATCGCAAGATGCGACGGAGATTTTGCTCCGTCAAGAGAAGGAGATACGCCCTCATTAGATATAAGCGGTCCATCACAGTGGTAAAGTTTAAACCCAACTACTTTATTACCTTCTCATCGAGACACCCAAAGAATGTCAAATGTTAAGCCCAACAAGCTGTTTGGTGGCCGCCTCTGACTTCATGACTTCAAAACAGGTTATCAAAATGCTTTGGAAAGGGCAACTGGCTTTCAATAACACACCATCGGGGCCAGACACCGCGTCCGCGAGGAAGAAAAAGAATTTTCTTTAGCGATATTTGGGATATTAACCGATGTCGTGTGCTTTATTCGCCTGCATTTCCCGCACCTGCTTGGTTCCCTGTTTTTTACCTCAAGACCCGAGAAACGTTTTCACAAATCGAAAGCGCGTTTGACAGTTGGCTTTATGACAAAATTAATATGCTGCCCTATGCAGCTTTCTGTAAGACCGAAAGAGATCCGAACTTGCGCAAGGTCAGTCCGCTCATAAGATGAGATGGGTCGACGACATGCAAGGAAAAAGGGGCACTGGTTACTTGTGTACGAGTCGATTGTTACGGTAACAATGCCATTTTGATAGCGGTCAGAAAGAAAGAAATCCATTGAAAAAAAACCTCTGGGGTGGGATTCGGGGGAAGGGTTCATCCGGTTGTTGGAGATCTGGTGATATGCGCATGATGGTATTCTTATCTGATGTCAGAGACTTGGAGCATTGTTTGGTGTGAGTGTTAGGGCGGTACCTTGATATGCTGCAAATGCTCATTTTAAAGACGGTACTATACGTCCGTACTATTACAGGTTTCACCAGCCACCATTGAGATTCACCAGTGCTTGAGCTAATCCCGGCTTCGGATCTCTTTAGTTCCTGGCATTGGCAAAGCACCTGGGTCAGATGAAAGGGAACTTCCATCCTTAAAATTATATATGTGTTTGACACCCGTGGCTCCTCAGACCTAACAATAGTTTCTCACGATCTCGGAAACAAGCCGGATGCGCGTCCAGCTCGGCTGTCGTTGGGTTGTCCACATCGCGACCTACGTTATCGGCGGTCGGTATTCTTGGAGTTCGTAAAGAGAGGCCGTGCAGGCCTGTTCCACGCTTCTAGATTGGCAAATCGGTGACTAGGGGGAGTCCGGATTGTAGATCCGGGTTGGCTTTTACTCGGCGGCAGCGTGGGCAGTCTCGGCGTTACGGGCCTGGAGCGGCAAGATGTGGGTCTCGGGCCTAAGCCAAGCCAACGGCCGCTCTTCCGAACATCGTCATCATCAGCTTTGCCGCTTTCACCGAAGTCTCCGACATCCTCACTCTGTGAAAGTCTTGCATTCATCCTTTGTTGTGCATTGCTGGCGTGTAATTTGGTTGTTATTCTGTCTAATATACAGTAATTCATTTCTTCCATTTGCCCTTGATTACATCAGAGCGACCATTTTCCAAGTACTGAGGCGAGAATCACACAGTGCTGCGATATAACGTCTCGCACTCTGTCTCACCTGCGCCCAGGCGCCATGCTGTCTCGAACAGCCGGCAAGATATCAAATAGCAGATCAATATCATGTAGCATACGGTCCCCTTGCTTGCGCCAATCGCGCCTCTTACAAACACCGCGCCTCCCGACCTCCCGCACCCTCTCCTCGACGGCGACGCGGAGCCATCCCACCGGTGCAGGCGGCCCCTTCGAACCGCTCCGTCCCCCGTCACCTTCAAACCTTGGCGCACCCAGAGCAGCACGAAGCTTCCATCGCACCCAGAAATGGCTACGACGCCTCCTCATACTCTCAGCCCTGTCCGGGACGGGCTATCTCATTGACGAGTACGTCTACGCTTCGGGCATCCGCCGGTCACTGAACACCTTTGGGCTTGGCCTTCTTGTTGCGGCCGACTACAAACTCAACTTCCGCGCGGAACCCATCCTCCCTCTCACGATAGGCACTACCAGCGCCGGGAAGAAGACGGAGGAAGGTGAGGGTATTCCCGAGCTCCACCGGCGCAATGCAGAACGTCTTTTCGACCTTCTACGCCACAATGGCGGACTGTACCTCAAGATTGGCCAGGCAATCGCCATGCAGAGTGCGGTACTACCTCCTGAATTTCAGCGCATGTTCGCGCGCATGTTTGACGATGCGCCACAGGATGATTGGGAAGCGGTGGAGAAGGTAATACGAGATGACTTTGGCGGCAGGAGCGTCGAGGAGGTGTTCGGCATAAGTTTTGCTGGGGTCGAAGGGAAGGGAGTCATGGAACGCACGGCGAAAGCGAGTGCCTCGGTCGCTCAGGTACATTGGGCAAGGTTGCCAGATGGCAGAGAGGTTGCGATCAAGATACAGAAGCCCGAGATCAAGAAGCAGATTGGGTGGGATTTGTGGGCTTTCAAGTAAGTCGAAATGGACGGACTTTACAGTTCCTTTCCTCGCTGGTGTCGAGAACTGTTGGCTAACAATGTGTGCTCTCTAGGGTGGTTACGAAAGTGTATTCGTTGTGGTTCGACCTGCCACTCTACAGTTTGGTTCCATTCATAACAGAGCGCCTTCGTCTCGAGACAGACTTTGAGAACGAGGCGAAAAACTCGGAGCTAATGCGCCGGCTTGTAAATGAAGAGCCCAGTCTCCGCGGCAGGGTCTATGTGCCGCCCGTCTATCACGAACTCAGCTCAAGTCGTGTACTCACGACAGAGTGGATCGAAGGCATCAGACTTTGGGACAAGAACGCCATGACAAGTCCTTGGTTGGGCGGCTACGGGCAGGGTTCGGCAGGAGTACATGGGCAGCAGCTCGACCCGCCGGATATGGACGAAATACGCCGGGAGCTGCGGGAGAACCCAAACAGCCAGTCGTTGAAGCCAGACCGGACGGGATGGAAGGGTCGTCGCGGCAAGGGCGGCCTGGGACTTTCCACCAAAGATGTCATGACGACCATGGTGGATCTCTTCAGCTGCCAGATATTCAAATGGGGAGTGGTGCACTGCGACCCCCATCCCGGCAACATCTTCATCAGGCGATTGCCCAACGGCAAACCAGAACTGGTCCTGATCGATCACGGGCTCTACGTCTACATGAGCGACAAGTTCCGGCGCGAGTACGGGCAGTTTTGGAAGGCGCTCATGACACTCGACAACAAGAAGATTGGCGAGGTGACGAGCGAGTGGGGCATAAGGGCAGCCGACCTGTTCGCGTCGGCCACGCTGATGAGGCCGTACGAAGGCGGCGGCCAGGAGGGCTACCACAGAAAGATGATGCGCGAGATGGAGGGCATGACGGCGAGCGAGCGGAGCTACGAGATGCAGAAGCGTATGAAGCAGGGCATCCGCGACGTGCTGGCCGACGAGGACAAGTGGCCCAAGGAGCTGATCTTTATTGGGCGCAACATGCGCATCGTGCAGGGGAACAACCAGTTCTTGGGCTCGCCTGTTAATAGGGTCAAGATGATGGGCGAGTGGGCGAGCCGGAGCTTGTTTGAGGATAGGAATCTGCCCTGGCGGGACCGGCTGAGTAATATGTGGAGTCACGCCTTGTTCAAGGCCGTTCTCGCGCTCACTGATGTTGCTTTTTACTTTTTCAAGGTCCGGCAGTGGTTGGGCCGCGGTGGCGGCATGGAGGACGAGGTCGAGGCTAGGATGAGGGATATGGCTAGGGACTATGGAGTCGAGCTTCAGCATGATTTGTTTGAGGGGTAAAGGGACACATGCACATGAACATGGCGTCTTGAGCATTGTATTTCTACTGTATTTTAATTGTATGATTATGATATCCTGGAAGCTTTTAGAGGGGCTGTTTGATAGATATTCTTTTCTTAAAATCGGTGGGCCATTGGGACAGACGAACTCCCTCGCTCTTCACATTTCCCTTTTCTTCTTTTTTTCTCTGTCTTTGGGTTTCACCGTTCTGCATTCATTACAGATATGGGCAGGCGAATACTAGACCGAGAGGAGGGGTACAACATACACACAAGGCAAGGGAGAATATTTGGGAGCGACAAGCGAGACAGACGACCACCGACATCTCAGCCACAAGATAGACAGACAGACATGAGAAACATGTAGAAATCGAGTCGTTATTCCAATACGTAACAAGGACCGAATGGGTGTGGATGGATTCGAATGTCCGGGTGAACTGATTGGAGGATTTTTATCAAGTCTGGCAGAAGTGAAGGAGAGAGTCTCTGGTACCGGACTACCGGCAGGAGCGGTCCCAAGACTTTATTGTTCGAGACCGGTGAAAAAGTTGACAGGTCGTACCGGAGACATAAAATGAGGCGCTTTTCGCTACTAGCTACAGGCAGGCAGGCGTGGCAGCCAGCCAGCCAATTCTCACGGGTTGCCCCAACCGGTGAGGAGTTCTTTGCTCACTTTCGCGCTTGCGCACTTTTATCAGATTATTTATTTTGGAGGAGGGGGAGGTGGGAGCTCCCGTCAGGTGCATGGACGGACGGCAAAATACGACATTACCGATCCTCTCTCTCTCTCTCTGCTTTGAGAGTTGGGTGCTTTATCAGGAGCCAACAACGACTGCCGGAGGCATGTGCAGCTGGCTGAGATGCGGTAGGTCCGGACGGGTTGGCGGGAAGGAGGAGTTGTAATGGAGGGTAGCCAGGCACATGATATGGCCGAGATGATTTGTGGTTTGGACGGCTGGCAGATATGAAGGTCGCCTTTTGATCTTCTTGTTCTGTTATCATGCAATGTGAATAACTAACAGGCTCCTGTCTATACCGGTCAGTTCCAAGAAAGCAGGTCTGAGAAGTAGGTCTCAAGTTCTTCTCAACGGGCCCATACGGTATGGGACACCGTGATGTCCCATGACGAGATGGTCTCGGATTCGCTCATTTTCATGTCTCGATTATATTCGGTTTACTGGCTCTGGATGTCCCGCGTGGTGTTGTCTTTTTGATCTTGCAGGAGCGGCGTCCGTCCCCGAACCGGGAGGATTGGCGAGCAAGTTTTTGAGGGGAATGGTTGTCTTGGGCGCTTCACATTTAGAACTGTACTGTCTGTACATACATGGCAGAAGTGCATTAGCCAATGGGGCATCCTGGAAACGGAACCCCCAATCATTGGCAGGAGGCTAGCAAAAAGCAACTTCAGGTGGTAGGTGCAGCTGCCGCTCATTCCACCGGCCACCCATGCTTCTCCATTTGGTCTAGAACTCTGCAAGGCTCGAAGAGCGAGCAGATGTGACAGCTATGTCAGAAATCACAAGGAAAATAAAATAAAAAATTGAGGGGAAAAAAGAAAGGGTGGGTGTAATCCTCACAGCACCAAAAAAAACCACCGAGGATGGGTTTGGAAATCCACGGGAAGGTGGTGCCTTGAGCCGCCAGAGCTTCCCCCCGTATCTCCCACAGATCGCATCATCTTACCTCCCCCTCCAAATTCGGATGATGCATGATGACCCCTCACTCCCCCAACTGGGTTCTTATTGAAATGGGAAGGATGGGAAGGTAAGGGTGGTTAGGTAGGCACTTGGTCCCGAACACAAATCCGAAGTATCCCGTACCACAAAATTGATACGGATTACGGGCCCCTCCTTCCTCGCGCCAACTGCACCTTCCTACCTCCCTGTTGAGACGGCAAGTCCCCGGACGCAACATGATTGCTGGAGCGGGCGCGGGAAATATGCGGGAATTGTTGCATGGGGGGTGCCCATGGGATCCCGACCGCTCGATGTCAACCGGTGGCACATAGATAAAAAAGCCATCATGACGCATGTCTCCCCGGATACGGTTCCCGGATCCAGCAAGGCAAGGGAGGGGAGGAGGAGTAGGAGCAACAGGAAACAGAATGAGTACCTAGCAGCTGCCTATGGTAGTATGTGGCATCGATATGGGTACAGTACATATCTTTCCCGTCCAGACCCTGCCTTCCCTGTGAGGATGGGCAGCACCTTGCTGCATGTCTCGACTTTTGTCTTTTCCTATTCTCATCCACACACCAACTCCCTCTCAGTGAGAGAAGAGTGAGAGAGTCGGAGCGGGACAGTGAGTGAGACTGAGAGATAGCCTGCATGCTCTCTGGTTGGCAGTCGAATTTATCCCTACCTTGGACCGGGCAGACCTCTCCCGGTTCACTTCGCTCTCTCCAACTCCTCGGGGTTCTGTTTGGGCTGGTATCTCGAGATGCACTCCGACGAACAAAACTGTTTCTCGTCCTCTTCGATTCGGCATCTTCAAGTGAGAGAAGCTGAACTCGAAGTTCTTGCAACCATGTCGTTGGACATCATTCTCAACAAAAATGAGGTCCGCAAAAGGTCCCCGAGTCCAATGGAGTGGACACCGTCAACAGCTCCGGCCCCGGGCGGCTATCGGTCCGTCAAGTTCCTCGACATCCGTAATATCCTCAACAATGAGCCGGCTCAGCCCCGACCAGCTCATCCCCGGATAGAACCGAAACCTTCACCACCCTCTCCGGCTACATCAACTCTCGTTCGCAACCACATACTGTCTGAAAGGGCGGAGAAAATACCTTTCCATCACGTAACGGCCTCTCGTCCCAAACGCAACAAGAAAAGGTTACAGCAGGGCTATGAAACGAATGAAAGGGACAACTTGAACCCAACAACGGGACATCGGGCAAAGAAACGAGGAGCATTCTCCGAAGCCAAGCGGAAGGAAACAGAAAACACTCGCAGGAACAAGGCATGTTTCCGTTGTCGGAACCAGCAGATCAGGGTTAGTATATGCGATATGCGTTTGAGTATTGGTGGTCATCCCGAGAGGCGAGAGCTGATACCAGAATTCATTCCCCCAGTGCGAGCCTGATTATCACGACCCAAAAGGCTGGTGTATACCGTGCAAAAAGGTCGTCCTCGCCACAAGTAAGAAGATAATCCATAAGCTTCCCTGCTTCCGCGTCAAGATCACAACGGCCGTGCTCTACCGATCTAGCCTCCGTGGTAGCAGTCTCAGCGGAGGAGATACCGTCACGCCCCCTAAACGGTTTGAGCTGCCTCCATTATCATCCGGACGTGGGAAGAATGGCCACAGGACGATCAATATCACTTTCGGTCTAAGTAAAGAGCCCATAACGCTCGAGGTCTCCGAGCCGAAGTCCAGGGCGGGCGAAAGTCCTGAGAAGGGCGCAGGAGAGGATGGCGCTACGAAGCTACGCAAGGAGCTTCCCTCGTTAGATCTGGTAGACTCGAAATGGACGACCGAATGGATCCACGCGTATATCGAGAGACATGCTTTCGAACAAGAGACTCTGGACTTGGTCTTGCAGGATTCGCATCCGTTAGTCCAAGAGACCTACAGAGAGGCGCTCCTCCATTGTCAGCGTCTCACTGCCTCGGACGAATCGCACAAAGAAAAACATGAACGTGAGAAATTCATGAGAGACCTTTTCAAATTTTGGTTTGCCATGCGTATGTACCTACTTGCCTGATCTACACACTCCAAGGTCCTAATGCTGACTCCCGAGGACAGGGCATACGATAGGCTCGTCCTGGGTTTGCGAGAAGGAGGCGTCAGGGATAGGAACAGAAACACAAACGCCAGCCTCTGGGGATGGAAAGTTGCTCACCCCGGGCCCGATTGCCGCACAGTTCCATAGCCTCGTCTCGGAGCACATCCTCAATGGACAATCCGGCCTTCGGACGGCAGTTCTCCACCAGCTGGAGATTATGCTCGCCCGGAACAAGCCCGCAGATTGGTACACCGTCTACCTGGCCGTCTTTATTCTTCTTCACGAGATCTCGGTGGCGACGAAGGACCAGAATGATGATGCTATGGCCAGGTTGTGTAATGTATGTCTGGTCTTGGTCCCTCACTTCGAAGATGGCGTTGCCGAGGTATGAAGGTGATTTACTGACGGGTCTCAAATCACCAACAATCAGGCACGCTATTCGCAGCCCGAGTTCGTCCAGTACCTCCATCACAGCGCCAATATAATCATCGTGCATTGGCATTACTGGCGTCGCAACGTCAACCCCCTGACGATCGAGAACCATCGCGCCAGCCCGCTCTCTCACCTTTCGGATTCCGAGTTCAAATTTGTGGTTGATTCCCATAAAACGATGGACTCCAAGTGTAAGCTTCAGAAATCACACTCTTTTACAGCCTCCAGCCTCCAGCCATTGATCGTCTATTGACCTGATATGTGTGCCATAGCGGACGAGATAGAAGCCATGCGCAAGCAGGATAAATGGGAGCACGAGCTATTCTGGATCTCCAAGATGTTTGGGCAATGGTCGGGAGAGGCCGGGTTCATTGCGTCTGTAGTAAAGAGGGAAAGCGATGATTCGGCTTCCATGTCTCCTCCTGCAACTGGTAGGATCAAGAGGGAAAGCGATGATTCGGCTTCCGTGTCTCCTCCTGCTACTGGTCGGACTCCTCTTTGAGGAGACTGGGGATTGTTTTATTCAATCGATAGAGTTGGACGAAATGAGGTTATGACGGCGATACAACAAGACGACGAATACAACAAGACGACGAATACTACGACGACAAGGGGAATCGTGGGTTGAAAGACAACGAAGAAAGAGGAAAGGAAGGAAGTGATGCAATACGTTACATACATGTGTGCTTGAGAATCAAGGGGCTTCTTGGTTGATATTCCTTGTTGACTGTTTTTAGACTAGTCGTGCTGCTTAATGATTGAGGCTTGCCACTGAGGAATACAAGGTTGTTTTTGTGTGTTGGCTCAAGAGACTCTTGGTTTGTTTCTTGTTTCAATCTTGCACTCTTGTCCATAATAGTGGAATAAAAGACAAGCTAGCCATACTACTTGATGACGAAAGAGTTCATTTGTGTTTCTGCAAGGGGCCCCTTGGTCGATTTTACTTGTAGTCGGTTTGTTCTGCAAGTCAGGTGAATACAGGACAGTCTAGAATATTTGTACTGTACCGCTTAATGATGAATGACACCTGCCACTGAGGAATACAAGATTATTTGTTTGGTTGAAAGGGACTCTTGGTTGATATTCCTTGTCGAATGTTTCTTATGCCCTCCTACCATGGAAGACAAGACAGCCACCTGCTCGTACTGCTAATGATGGTCAACTCTTGTGACTGAATGATACAAGAAAGACCATTTATGTACAAAAGCAAAGAGTAAAAGCAATATTTTCGCTCAGGTCATTTGCTCCTCCTATTGCTCTCACCCCAATGATGTACAAGCATGCCACAGCCGCTTGACCATTTCACCAAGAACAAACAAATCAACATTTTGCCCAATCCCTCACATACTCATCTCAACACCATTCTGCTTCTCCCAGTCTCGCAACGCCTCATCAAACGAAATCAAATGCGATTTGATATCCTTGGCGTGGTACGTTTTCTTGGGCGAAAGGTATGACGACGACTCTTTATCTCCAGTCTGCTGCTCATCATAGACCAACTGGTCCTCGTCGGCGGCAACATCGAGCTTCAGTTTCTTCCGCTCGGGAAGGTGGACGTTTTCACGGTGTTGCTGGAAATCGTGGGCTGCGCACTCGGCCGAGCACCAGAGGGTCGGTTGTTTCAGCGAGGTTAGACATTCGGAGCAGAAGTGCGCTGTGCTAGACGACATTCCCTCGGGAATGTTGTCGTCGTCCGTGATGGCTTCTTCGTCTTCTTCTTGGAGCTGGATGCAGTTATCGCGTGCTGAACAGGCGTGGGTTGCTTCCAGGTGGTCGTCCTGTGTGGCAAAAAAAAAAGTGTGAGTAGGGGTATGTGGGATTGTGGAAGAGTGATGAGAAGCATGTAGATAGATAAACTCACATAGGCTTTGTCTCTGCACTCAGAGCCGCAGTAGACGGTTCGCTGCTCTTGAACCCCGTTGGTGACCAAAATGTCGCATACGGTACAGCACGGGAATGCCTCAGTGCTGGGCGTCTGGCCGCACGCCGCGGCGCAGGGAGGGAGATTGTAGAGCTCATCGGGCACCGAGTTCTTGACAGAGTTGGCGAGGGTCTTAGCCTTCTTCTTCTTTTCCAGCTCATGTGCTGCCCGGGCCCGCTTGAGATCGGCTAGTCGAGCTTTGAGCTTTTCAGCCTGGAGGTGCTTCCCAATGGCTGATTGCCTGTCATCTACAATCCGTCCCATAACTTGGTCCACCGATAGTTTCTTATACTTGAGCTGTTTGAAGTATTCGTCGTACGGGGCCTTTGGCAGGTCGCTTCCGGGGGGAGGAGTAAAGAAGGCCTCCTTCAGTACTTTCAGCTGTGAGTCTCGGTCTGGTGCCGATGCCAGGCGATCTGATATACTGGCCACGTCGACATTCCGCATAGTATACTTGTTCTTGAACACCAGGGCAGCAGTTTTCTGTTGGAGGCTCGTCATGTCGTAAGGAGGCTCATAAAGCTCCTCGAGGACGGCGGCTCGCTCCTCTCGATCCGCAATATCATCCACCATGAGTGTCACGACCATATCTCTGGCGTGCTCTACGTACCACTTGGCCTGCTCCTCCTTAATCTGCGCGTCGATGTCCGCCGGGCTCAACTGGTACTCCTTGGCTTTTGCTATCATTTCGTCGAGTTCTTGCAGCATATGGCCGCCCCGTGACTTGAACCATTCATCGTCTGGGGACTTGAGGTACCGAGCCCGGAAGACCTCGAGTACTTTTGCATAACAGTCTGGGCATTCGACCAGTGTTTTCTTGCCGTGATCTGTCTTGCAGTTCTGGCGGATCTGGGCGACCTCGGCGGCGAGCTTCTTGTTTCTGCTAGCAGTCTTGCTGGACTGTATTAATACTTCGGGCATCTTGGGTTTATTGTCTTGCGGCTTTATGTCTCGTAGAATTTGAAGCTGCGAATTGAGCAGCGGATGGGTGCGTGTTGCTTGCTCAGATGTCGTAAATCGTAGATGTAATGAAGATGAGTTCGGGACGCGCACATAGACGCGTTTCCAGGCTCGGCCTATCCTGATGCGATACTCATGAATAGTAATTGTGTATTGGTATTTGTAGCAAATAGTAGTCTTCAGTTGAATCTTTGTGGATTGACAATGACTGAAGATGAGTGATGTGGACTAATTATGGAAGTTTAAAAAGTTTACATGTGAACTGTGAGCCCGTAGTTTCCATCTCCGTGTGAGAAGTGTATAGAATACGGATGACAGCGTATTTGGTCGGAAGATTACCAATGTCCAAACATAAGGTATTCTTGCTGGGGTCTCAAACATCCCACGTTGATCTTCTGCAAACGAGTTAGAACTACATCGCCAAAGCTGAATTCATATATAATTTCACTAAATATGTTTGCTTCGGACTGTTCTAGCGACTGAAAGGCAGGTGTTCATAGTCTTTCCCAGATCGTAAATAAGGTGGGTGTACTTCGTATTGATACATAATTTAGCACGACGGTACTGTACCGTGACCTATCAACGAGTCAACGACTCCACGACCATCCAACCAACGTCAATTCCTGCCCTGACCGCTCGCTCACCTTGCCAACAGTTGCCCTCGAAAAACCTGGGAAGGCAAAATCGACTGAATCGAGTGCCGCACTTTCAGTCAGCAGTTCAAAGAGTGGAGCTCAGGTTTACGACTGTATGCGGCGCGTCGCAAACGACTGAACTTCTTCCACCACCTTCCTCAGCAACAAATTCACCGCGCCGCGATCACTTAGTTACCACCCGACTTCAACCCATTTCGAGTTCACGAAATTTTGCGCAGGAAAAGTCACACAATCAGATCAAGACTTGATATCACAAGGGAAAAATGGCCGATAAGCTGCGAACCCAACAAGAACTCGAGCGCCTCCAGGCCAAGTACATCGGAACAGGCCACCCCGACACCACGAGCTGGGAGTGGAAGACCAACATCCAGCGCGACACCTCAGCCAGCATCGTCGGCCACCCGCCTCTGCTCGGCCTCGTCGCTCTGGCGCAGAATGAGCCCACGGCCAAAGTCCGAGCCAGACTCATCCGCTCCATGATTCAGCCCGCTGGCCCCCCTCCCGCCCGCGAAGGTGACGAGTAATCAATCGACCGAGCTCTACTCCCATCTAACGAGATTATGCACCTTACGATCGATACCAAAGCAACATACACATACGAACGCATCCGCTGGGGCTCCCCCCGGGATTAGCGTAGTCCATCGCCCTCAGCCTTCCTCGATCCAATTCGTGTAGCCGCATAGCACCTGCACGAGGATTACGAACAATATACATTGTTAAACCAAAGGGCGACGACTGATGTGAAGTTTGGAGGGCATCATTATGGTTGGGCAACTTGAAAGGCCAAAGTTGCTAAATTGGTGAGCAGTGTTCATTTCATCAAGAACACAAGCTCTCTGTGCGCTGGGCTAACATAGATATTCGCTGGAATTAGATACATCAACCGGGTATAAACCACCCACCCATAGCCAAATAAAAGCAACTCCAAACCAGACGCTTGTTCCGTCATCTAAAAAACCCCAGTGACATGATTGTGGTGATGCTTTTTCATATTACTAATCCTCGTCCATTTCGTCGGCCGCTGCCCTCCTGCTGCTCCTGCGCCGATTGTTCCGATTGTCGGATCTACTCGGCCCTGGATCGCCGTTGTTCTCCTCCTCTTCATTTGTCTCTTCGATATTGGTTGGTCGCACCGTCTTCCGATCCTTGATCTTCAGGCTAGTCTGCAGTTTGGTCTCCAACATATCATTCGTCCCGCCATATACCGTTCGCACCAACGACGCGATCGCCTCGTTATTGACTTCGACTTTCCCGCGCGGTCCCACATGCCAGGTGATGCCCTCCTCGTCGCCCTGGGACTTGGACTCGACGACCTTGACCAGATATCCCTGTTTGATCATGCGCTGAAGCACGATCTCCGTCTTTTCGCTCGACACATTCGGGTCAAGGGGATTCGCGCTGGGCATATTATCCGCTGCGTTAAGCCGGGCCAGGTGTCGGCGGAGACGAGGATCGCTAAGCTCGCCCCCGCTGAGTGTGATGAGTGATATTATTAGGGTGTATATCGCGATGTAGGAGGCTTCGCCGTCGGCGGACTGGACTTTGGACGGCGTGATGATGGCGGGGGTCCGGTATTCCTCGGGTAGTTTTGATACGAGGACATATGCGTTTGACGTGGGCTCTTTCTGGCTCTGCGATTTGGCAGCTGTGGGTCAAGTGAAGCTGGTCAGTGAAATTCCGAGCGAGAATTAGCAGGAATGGGACGTACCTTTTCGCTTTTGATCTGTAGTCATGAGATTCCGGTCCCTAGTGGGTAACTCTACCATCTCCATGCCGAATGTCGCCTTCAGTTGCTTCTGGGCTCCAGCAAATACTTTTTTGAACTCCCGACCGTTGCTACCAAGAACTGAGGAGGAGGGAAGTTGGTCAATACATCGAATACAATAGTGGTAGTCTAGAAAAATGGCCAGTCACATACCTTTCTCCTTGATGCCATCCCTCCTGATGGGTGTGCGTGAGAACTCGCACGCGAGTGCGTAGCGAACGAGCTTTTTGATCAGTTGGCTAGTTTCATCGCGCGCCCCATCACCCATACGCTCGTCACCGTCTTCGTCGTCATCTTCAAGGGTCTGATCATGTTGAATTGTGTCTTCCTCGTCGGACTCTTCCGCGACCTATGCTTTGCGATTAGCCCGCTGGTGGGTTGTGAAATTTTGGTTGGCAATACACACCGGGCGTCGCCGCCTGTTTTGCTGTGATGGAGGCATTGATATCGAATTGTCTGTATTGATATGCACAAGTCGATATCTTGTAGATTCTGTGGTTCACTGTCGGCGATGCTCGGCGTTGGTGGGGCGTGTTAATTGATATGTCGGGAGAGACGCGTTTATGGGCTACGACGTACCGGTAGTGGCCCGGAAGTGGGTGCTCCATTGCCTGCCGGGACCCCATCATTTCTTGGCATACCTCAACCCCTGTGATAGCTCCACTAAAAATCTTCTTCCGCGACCCTTGAGGTTTGCGATTCTGGCTACCCATATTCGTCTTTTCCTATGTCGCGAAAACAAAAGGTCGTCAGGGACAACAACCGGCTTTATTGTTTGAAAGGTCTTCCTGGAATCAGTTTGTGATGCTTAGGCGACAGGTTTCCGGCGGTTTTGTCTGCCTAAGATGCCAAATACAACGAGCTAGTAGCATCAACCGGCCCGTCGCGCCCCTTTTCCATCGCACCGCATCAAGAGAATTCTCAGCACTTGCAACAGCTCATATTCGCAGACTCGCCCAAGACGTATCGCGGCAACGATATTCGACCTCGAACACCCCAAAGAGCCGGGAAGAAGAGACCGATTCCCCTGAAGACCCATTCCATAGTCTTCTACACTCGGCGCTCGACCCATATACTTCGCAAGATAGCCCCGAGGATACCACCATTGAGCCTGAGATATTTGAAGAAGCAAGATCAGCAGTCGAGGAAAAGTTACAATCCGAGACAGCTTCTGGCGGTCAAGATGGCATAGTTCCTTTCCGTCATACTAGGGGTACTTCCAAACGGTTTGGATCTGGGCGTCAGAGCGCCCCCCGATGGCCTGAAAATGCGGATCAACAGCAGCGTCAGGGGCCACGGTACAAGCAAGCGTTGGTCTCTAGCTTGCGATCCGGCTATCGCTCTCAACTGGATCAGTCCAGAACAGGAGATGAGGCACTGCCAACCGACAGGCAAGGGAAATCCGTCTACCGACGTGGAGGAGCGAAATTCCAGGCAGTAGATGAGGCACTACCGGCTGAGATGCTCGGGAAACCGGCCTCAGCAATAGTAATGCGAAATCGTGGTCAGTGGAAAAAGAAGAACAACGATGAAGTCGTTGTCTTGTCACCGAACGAACTTGGGCTCGACAGCATGCCCTTGTTTCAACAACTAGAGCATGAGGCAAGCGAGCCTGGGATAGATGATATCATGCGAACAATCGACGAGCTCCGGCCGAAGGAGAAGATCGTTGTTCACTCCGAGTTCTCGTCCGTCAGAGACACTCTGGAACACGGGTTTACCACTGCCCAATTGACGAGTTACCTGCTTCGATCTCGCGAAGACCCATCCGAAAGCCAACACCCCAAACGTCTTGTATACGACCCGGAATGGATTTTGGAACGCCAGCCCTGGATAGCAGCCGTAGATGACCCTGACGTTACTCTCGAGCCCTTGCTGTACGCCTACGCGACGAACTCGTCAAGCCCCAAGCAAAAGCTTGCGACACAGGTTATGCGCGAGTGCTGGGGCTTGTCTACTTACGAAGTGCTTGACCAAGATGGATATCTCAGCGTGAAGTTTCGGAAAGAAGAATTCTCGATATTACTTCGTAAGTTTGGATCGCGGTTGAGCAATCACCTATCCGCATGCATCTAATTTATTTGCTCTTTATTTCTAGTTGGACACAAGATCTGGCTTAGTACGATCGCACGGAATTCTTCGGACCCTGGAACTCAGATCGTTGTCTCCCCTTCCATCGACACAATATCCATCCTCGGGAAACAAAACACCACAGAGGCCATCCTCGCGGAAATCAATAAAGCTCTGGAACAAGCTAGGACAGCCAGTTTCGATGCCCATCTGCTCTCGCCCGATGCGCTTGAGCCTGCTATCCTGGAGGAAGTTGGCCGGATAACAAACACCATCGTGCGTTTAGATGCATCAGGTCAAAAGGTAAGCTCGAACAATCGGTTCTCAAGGGTTTCTTGCCCGCGTTGCTAACTATTCTGCCGGCCCAGGTCCTCGTAACTTGGATCCATTCTCCTCCCCAGCCGGCTGAACCTGAGAACCCCGACAATGCTCCTCCTCCTGCCTCAGTCCGGCCTGATACGCTCGAGAACCTGGGAGATATCGTATTACGCTATCTCCTCCACGCCGCCGACACTGGGCCACGGACTACAACTTCCTTGACGGTGGTTCCAGAAACCGATAAGCGGCGTGGTCGTTATATCGCCGAACAAGGGTACGAAAACAAAATGTCATGGATGGAACGACTACACAAATGGGCAAGATACGTCAAGCCAGCAGCCGAAGCGGTATCCGAATTATCGCCAGCCCAAGTATTTGATATTCCTACGAGCCTCCTGCCCCTTCCGCTCGACGTAGAAAACAGGAACGAGATGCGATTTGATCGTGACCCTCGTCCATCGTTACTGAAAATGCCTGTGGCGCCTTATTGGCCATCGAAAGTAACAACCGACACACGAGCAGTGTTTGGTCATGTCCTGCACGCAGCGAGAGCAGGATCTCGCGCCCCTCTCGTATCAAGGACCACTGCTCTTGACACTGCAAGACGTCAAACCTTTCTTCCAGTCCACCCACCACTCCGCAGCCTCAAATTCCAATCCAACCTGAAGGAAACAGGGCTATATCATGCCATCCTCGTCCTTCGCTTTGTACCAGCTTCAGAACAGACAGCCGTAGCACCAGAGCTTGCAACCGCTGCCCCTCCGCTCGAGCTTCGCATCGAGATAGATCACAGAGAGATCAAACGTATCGTCTCTTTGCGCGCAGTGACGGCAACACACACGAGCGATGTCATGCTTCCTTCGTACCCGGTCGACGTTAGACTTGTTCAAACCACCTACGCCGAGCTAACAGGACGCTCTCTCGACAAATATGCCGAGCCGGTGCTTGATTTCCTCGACAACTCCGACATCAGACCCTGGGAGGGCCTGCTAGAAAACCCTTCCAAGCTCGATGGTATCGCGATCCCAAGTTATCTTTGCCTCCCACAGAAAGAACCTTCCCCCCGTCTATCCGACCAATCTACCGAGCAACCCGAGCAACCCGAGCAGAGCAACAACCTCCCCGGTACCGGTAGCCAAGAAAAAACACCAGAACAGGAAAAAGAATCCCACAGATTCAACTACCTCTTCGCCTCACGCGAGATCCAATGGGTCACAGCGGCCGAGTTCGATGGATACAAGGTCTCCTACTGGAACATCGACAGTGGCAAGCGCGGTGGGCAAACAACCCAGCTCTGCCTGGACGCCATCTGTCCCGACTCGCGCAGATACCCCGAGGATGACCTCCACAGACGCCCGGAATCTTTCCTCAAGGTCGTCTCCCAGATTGCTTCTGGCGCCAAGTACTTCAAGTGGCTGGGTAACTCGCCAGACAAGTACGTCCAGCATTTGTAGATACAAATGAATGGGACGACAATCCTTTCGGAAGTAAAAGATACCTCGGTATATATATTTCATTTATCTGTATTAAACAAAAACCATGTAATCATAGAGACACTGGTGCATGCATGTTGGGTAGTCAAGATCATAGCATTCTTCGGAACAAAGGATAGATAGATGGGACCAGCATCGTATAATTATCATGTAAAACATATTCATTGTATAACAACAAAACATAGAATCCATTGAATAGGTGCCTGTATAGTAAGCGCCTTTATCATAATCTTCAACCTGTAATTTGTGTACCTCGCTGAGAGCCATCGGCAGTACAAACACCAATGCTCCTCTATTCGCGCACGGGAAAAAAAATCAAGCAAGGTCATCAGATCTCCAAGTAAACAAGAAGAGACGTTTGCATTAAGGATGTTCCCGAATCAACAAGGCTTCCATGATGGCCCTTTTGCCAGATTCATCGGAGGCGGCTCCTCGCAGCTGATGCTTGCTACGAGATTGACAAGGCAGCCCTACGGTTGGATGCTTAGATCAGACAAGCCCCAGGCAGAGACAGAGAGGTGCTGGCCCAACCACCATTTCACTGGACATACCTACAGATGGACAACCACGGCCCACCAGACATCATAGCAATCACAGTCACATCACATAGGGACACAAGCAGAAGGAGACGAAAGAGTGAACTTTTACGGGAATCATAATTTTCGTTATCACTTCTAAGAGACTCTATTTTGTACTAAAGCACATGAGAGAAGTTTTGCCTCGCAGAAATCCCAGAACCAGACCCTCTCATTAAATGTGCCCCAAACAAAACAGCCGAGCACTCATGCAAAGCAAGGAAAATCGTGTCGCGTTAGGTGTGACAATAGGTCGTGACAGCACGCCTTCATCCACCCATCTCTCATCGTGACATCACCACAAAGAAGAAATAGCTTATTTCTTGGTGGCCTTGGCAGCGGACTTGGTGACCTTGCCGGAACCGGCAGCGGCCTTCTCGACGGCCTTGATGACACCGACAGCGACGGTCTGACGCATGTCACGGACGGCGAAACGACCGAGAGGAGGGTAGTCGGTGAAAGCCTCAACGCACATGGGCTTGGAGGGAATCATCTTGACGATAGCGGCATCACCAGACTTGATGAACTTGGGGCTGGATTCGACAGACTTGCCGGTACGGCGGTCGATCTTCTCCTGGAGCTCAGCGAACTTGCAGGCAATGTGGGCGGTGTGGCAATCGAGGACGGGAGCGTAACCAGCACCGACCTGGCCGGGGTGGTTGAGGACGATGACCTGGGCGGTGAAAGAGGCGGCACCAAGAGGGGGGTCGTTCTTGGAGTCACCGGCAACGTTGCCACGACGGATTTCCTTGACGGAGACGTTCTTCACGTTGAAACCAACGTTGTCACCGGGGACACCCTGGGGAAGCTGCTCGTGGTGCATCTCGACGGACTTGACTTCAGTGGTGACGTTGGAAGGAGCGAAGGTGACGACCATACCGGGCTTGAGGATACCAGTCTCGATACGGCCGACGGGCACAGTTCCAATACCGCCGATCTTGTAGACATCCTGGAGGGGAAGACGGAGGGGCTTGTCGGTGGGACGCTTGGGGGTCTCAATGGCGTCGATGGCCTCGAGGAGGGTCTTGCCGGAGGCGGAGCCACCCTTGATCTCCTTGGACCAGCCCTTGTACCAGGGGCACTTGTCGGAAGCCTCAAGCATGTTGTCGCCGTTGAAGCCAGAGATGGGGACGAAGGCAACGGTCTTGGGGTTGTAGCCGACCTTCTTGATGAAAGAGGAGGTCTCCTTGATGATCTCGTTGAAACGGGCCTCAGACCAGTTGGTGGTGTCCATCTTGTTGATGGCGACGATGAGCTGCTTGACACCGAGGGTGTAGGCGAGGAGAGCGTGCTCACGAGTCTGGCCATCCTTGGAGATACCAGCCTCGAACTCACCAGTACCGGCGGCAATAATGAGGATAGCGCAATCGGCCTGGGAAGTACCAGTGATCATGTTCTTGATGAAATCACGATGACCGGGAGCGTCGATGACGGTGACATAGTACTTGGGGGTCTCGAACTTCCAGAGGGCGATATCGATGGTGATACCACGCTCACGCTCGGCCTTGAGCTTGTCAAGAACCCACGCATACTTGAAGGAGCCCTTGCCCAACTCAGCGGCTTCCTATTGTCTTGGTTAGCATTCATGTTGTGAGACCAAGCTGGATGGAGCGAGCGATCGTCGATGTCTTGGCTGGAGGAGCGGCCCGTGCGCGCACAAAGAAAATTTTGCTTATCACCCCGCTTTCACTGAAGGCGGGGGAATGTGGCAGAAAGGCGGGGGAATTCACCCCCTCCAGACAGCAATGCCAGCGTCGAGATCGAGGCACTGGCAATGCGATTTTGGGCGGTTGATGGGAAAAGGTAGACGGGGAAAATGGGATTTGACGAACCTTCTCGAACTTCTCAATGGTACGCTTGTCAATACCACCGCACTTGTAGATCAAGTGACCGGTAGTGGTCGACTCTGTGAGCGAGCATGTTAGCAACGAGAGCTCAGCGGCGACGTGGGAGTGATGCTGGTGAGCGATGGGAGTGATGCTTACTTCCAGAGTCGACGTGTCCGATGACAACGACGTTGATGTGTGCCTTCTCTTCCTTGCCCATTTTGAAGGATTTGACTGAGTCGAGAATGGAAGTTGCTTGTTGTTGGTTTGAGGACTGCGCAGAAAAAGATGAATGGTTAGATTGATTGCCTTTTGTGGTGATGGATGATGGAGAAGGGCAGCGTACTTGAAAGTGGCAGATGAATTGCTTGTATTCGGTGTGCCGACAACCAAGTAAGAGGAAAGAATTTGGAAATCAGAGAGGGTGGAAGAGGGTTTTAATGTCGAGGGGCAAAGGGAAAGGTGGGTCGGATTTGCTGTGTGGGGCAAAAGCCCTCGAGAGAAATTTTTGGCTGCCCCTCATTCACGGCCAGGTGCGCATGTGCCGTCCTATCGTTGCCCAGGTACCGTGATTTTCCATCCAGACTTGCGAAACAGAATGCACGGTATCCACCCTTGCTTGGTCGATAGGCGCACAGGCAGAATTTTCACGAATGCGGGCTTGATCGTGGATCGAAGTCTGTCTAAAAAGTTCAGGACTGGGCTATCCGTCATGTGCCATTCTGGCATGTTCCCATCTTGCTGGAAAAGATATCTGCAGTGGAAATACAGCCAACTGATGTTCGTCTCAAATGCTACGAACAGTTCCTCTCTCATAAACGTCAACGAGGAAGCGAGTGACGATAGAAACGTGATCGCAGGCCTGCCTCGCTGCCTTCCTGTGTCGTCGCAAATAAACAACAAAATATCACACGAGCTGCCCCTCCAGCCCCTCCTCTGCCTACCCCTCATGAACGACAAGGGGGCTGTCGGCTGCCCCTCCATTAGCGTCATTCGAGCATGAAACCCGACAGGGGTACAAGCGCCAGTTAGTGAAGTACATTTGAGTTTCGAAACCGTGGCGGCCCATTTTGGGCTGGTAGCGCTTCTGGTTTCCAGCCCAACCACCATGGCAGAAAACCGATATCAGTCCTCCCCGAACTTTGAGGCTCCTACGCCGCCGGCGTGAGTCACAATCTTCCGTGGCCGACAAGATTCATGGTAAGCTTTCCTCTCACCAGAGGAAACCTTGTATTTTGACTTTTGATTTCATTCCATTTTACACTTTTCGGTAGACAAAAATCTCTATTCACAAGGACAGGCTCTCTGCCTGGACGGATACGGATACCAACCTGACCTCATGGAGGGGCAATTCTATTTTTTTTTTGTCTTCCGGTACAGTTATGCTCGGCTTAAGCAAGGCGGTTTCTTATCCCTGTCCTGGCCAATAGGAGCGCGGGACAGGATCCCATTGACAGCAGTTCGAGGGGTCCCCAATTGCGTCCCTACCACCCAAATGGGGTCTCAATGGTGGTTGCTAGGGGCTGGGGGCAACATCTTGACTTTCCTCAGTTCAGTGCAATATGCGCAGACAACCAGTGGTGGCGATAGATTGGCGTGGAAAAAGTGGCCGTTCTCTCCCTTCCGGGTGTTCTTGGGAGCGTTGTCAATGTGGAGATATTGTCGACGAGGAGCTAGAACTCGAGACCAAACTTCAGATCATTGCAACTCTCCGCAGCGAGATAATATCCTATGACGCCCATTTGCCGCCCGAATACACGACGAACCTGACTGGGGGCGATAAAAATATTTGACACCAAACAAACAAAAAAAAACTTCCGTTCTTTCGCCAAGCCGAGGAAGTTCATGCCAAGCTTCTATCCCCGAATCAAGCTTCAAGCTCTCCCATGGCATTTTCTCTCGTCGTTGGCTCCACCAGCCCGAACGCCAAAGCCACCCCCTCCCCGTTCTGGAAGCAGTTTGTGGTCCTCAGCTGTCCACTTGCCAACGCTTGTTCGTGGGTATGGAGTCATGGACTGCTGTTCTTCCTTTGGTCCTCACGGTAAACAGTTTGGCGGTGAGGGTAGTCTAATCCACCGGAGGCTGCAGAAGTGACGACTCTGAGCGGTGCCAGAGTGGCGAGAATGAACAAGATCACCTGGTTGATCCCGTCCCCGATTTTTCCACAGTACCCCACGGAGGACGGCGTTTACGGATACCGTAGAATCTAACCCGCAGACAGGCAGGACAGGCAGCTAGGGGATGAGCTGGCAATGCCGATATATTGGATAGTTACATATCACCGTGGGATACTGAAATCAGAGTCCCGAGCTAGACGCTCCATCGAGGAGCGCTATACATTCTGTAGCCAGCCAGTCCTCATTCGACATACGAGGACTCGAAATAGCAGTACATCATGCCCCTTTAGCACGAGAGCTGTAATCATAAATAAAGGTGCCCCGAGCTTTCCTTTCCTTCGCCGAAACGAAAGCTTCGCCAACACCGCTGAGGTGAGTTATTACTCAGTTGGGAATCAGGTACCTAGGTGATCTAAACTCTGTGATCCCATGTACAGTCAAGTGCGAGTGGATCAGATATCCGTGCCCCGAAATGTGTCAGGCAGTGTCATCTACGATTAGGTTTTCCAAAACGCCATCGCCTCCGGCCAGTTAGTCACCGGAAACTAGAAGGCGGACCTTGAATCAACGGTTCGGTCTGACGTTTGTCGTCCTTTGACAGGTGGAAACAGACTCCACTGTTGGCTGCTTGGGGCTGTAGGAAAGACTCGAGGATGCTTCAAACCGTTGGGCAATTTGCTCACCTCTTGGTGGAGGAACAGTGGTGAATTCTTGATGGCCTCATGCAAGACGAAGTAGATGTGGAGACTCCTGGGCTGTTGTTCTTTCTTTGCTGTTTTGATAGTTAATAACTAGATATGTAAATAACTCCATCTAGCCAATATTCCTTACACGTAATACCAGAGGCCCACGAGACCGAGAGGTCCAAGAGGTCTTATATTCTAGACCACGATGAAGATCCTGAGAGTCGCCACACGGGCTGTCTACCGACGGCAAGAGGGAAGATCGTCGTGGATAGTTACCACAATCTTGAATCTTCGCAACGCTTTACAAGTGTGCTGCAGAACGATCGTCACGGTAGATACTCGATATGTTCTTGATACCACTCACTCATGGTTGCCCACCACCCGACGCCTTCTCCTTGAAGGGTAGTGTGATTGGATATTTATATGCCATGTCCAGCAGTTCGCAGCTTTTGAGATCAGTTTCCAGACGCCATGATTCCAAGGCCAAACCAAGCTTGATAAACGAAGCTGCATGTATTACGGAGGACAGGACGTCATTATCCCTCATGTGCTACCAATGCTGTCTTGGATCGCCTCAAGTGCGTTGTTCATTTGTGCTCATTCATTTCATATACGTTCAAGCTACCAAGGTCCTTCGATGACTAAAAGTCCTCCACTTTCTTTTATCCTTAACCTTGCGACCATACCCCTAAGCAGTGAGTTGCTCAACCTCCTCAGAAGTAAACCCAAACAAATAAAGCAGATCAAGCAAGCTATCGCCATTCAACCTCGCGCTCGCCTCCATCTGCACCGTAGGCTTAGCATTCCATGCAACACCAAGTCCCGCGGCTTCCATCATGAGGAGGTCATTAGCACCGTCACCGACAGCCACGACTTGCTCCAGAGCAATGCCTTCTTTCTCAGCAATCTCAAGGAGAAGCTCACGCTTGCGCTCCTTGCCCACGATGCGCCCCTTCACCTCGCCTGTTAGTCGACCAGTGGTCTCGTCAATGACTACTTCGTTGGCGTGCGCATAATCGATGCCGAGCTCGCCCGCCAGCCAGCTGGTCAAGGGCAAGAACCCGCCAGACAGGACAGCGGTCTTGACTCCCAGCCGTTTGAGGGCGCGCAACAGAGGCCGAACCCCATTGGTAACGTCCAGGACTGATCGCAATTCCTCGAATATGCTGGATGGGAGGCCTGTGAGCAGCTTCACGCGCTCACGGAAAGCCGAGTCGAACTCGAGTTCTCCCATCATCGCTCGGTGGGTGATATCAGCAACGCGGGCGGCGAGGTCAGGCGGGTCCTTGATGGTGGCGGCCAGGAGGTCTATCACCTCCTGCGTGATCAGGGTGCTGTCCATGTCGAAAACGACGAGTCGGGGGTACCGGCGCCAGAGACTATCGCCCCTGAGGGCAACGTCAACATTCCACTCGCGCTCGAATCGGTAAATGAGCTCGTGCTTGCGCAAGTCTTCAAGCGAAAGATAGTCGGGAGAAGGAGCGGGGAACAGTGTCAGCTCCACGACAACAGGGTGGTTCTCGTGGTTCTGGTCAAGTTTAAGGCAGCGGTGAGAGGATGCAAACTCGGTAGAGCCTGGGGGCAGGGGAAAGGTGGACATGAGGTGGAGGAAGGACGTGATGCACATGGGCGAAACGTTCGAGCCGTAGATGTGGTCGAGCGGCTCCGGTTCGTTGGTGGGCGGTTCAAGGGGAAAGCTCTCCATGCTGCTGGCCGGGGCCATGTTGGCAGGAAGCTCCTCAGCCGCGGGCACCTCGGGAGACTGAGACCCTTGGGGCGCGAGACGAGGGGATGGGACAGCATTTGAGATTCTCGGCGAATTCGACTTGTAGAAAATGGTCGCGACGAGCTTACTCTGCTTTGTTCCGGGCGCAGAGGTACAGTTCGGGTGCGATAGTTCGTGGCTTACGCCGCTCTCGACGATGGTGGGAGGGTTCTCGGGGGAGGGGATCCCGTTGAAGGGCGATATCTGTCGCGGAGAGCTAATCCTACTGGCTTGAATGTCTTCGACCACCGTATCAATCCCGTAATGATTTTCCGGCTTGCTGGGCGGGCGGTACTGCTGGTGGTCGTTGAGAAAGGAGCTACTCCTGACCTGGCCCATCGAAGGGCGCACCGGCTTGGTGGGGCTGCTTTGTTCGGCCATCTTGACGAGGTTCACAAAACGACGAATTCCTGTCGTGGTTTGCTTTGATGCTTCTGTGGTGAACAAGACAACAATATTGCTCAACGAGGATACCTGCACTGAGCTAAACTTATAATGCGACCAGTTGTTGCGGCACGACAAAGCTCGCGACGCAAACAAGTTTCCAGAACGAGGCTTTTCGGCGCGGGGCTCTGGGCGGGAAACGCTTCAGGCAAGCCCCACCACTTGTCGAGCTGGGCGCCATTTTGGGCCGTTGCCCCACCAAATTTCCTTGGTGACGCAGCCGAGTCCCGGATTTGTGGTTACGATTTGAGACAGACGCGGGACAATCTCTCCGGTCAGGTCGAGGGAAGGGGGAAAAGCGAGGCACCAAACCCTTGCGACGGCACAATTAGATGTCACAAACCGAATAAACTTGGAATAGTCAGATACGTGCATATCAAGGGGCTACAATACAGGTTTAGATGAATGCTTGTTTCGTGTAGAGAGGGTGCTGCATCTTTGATAACGCCGCCGCTAAAACACCGTATGCCTGGCTAAAACCACCGTCTTGACTATGTAGCTTGAATAAATTCCTTGACAAACTCGAATAAATACCTCGACCGGCTCGAATAAATATCTTCGACGAACTAGAATAAATACCTTCAACTAGCTGGAATAATGTCTCGACTAGCTCGAATAAATGCCTTGACTGGCTCGAATAAATGCCCAGATTGAAGACCATACGTTGGTTTTAGCCAGACATACGGTGGTTTTAGCGGCGACGTTTGATAACTGTAGTTGCGAAATCCACGGCAGGAAAGGGGAAAGACTGCGTGGACGTTGCAAAAATAAACAAAAGATAAGTTACAAGAGCAGGTGATTAAGTTACAAGAGCAGGTGATTAAGTTACAAGAGCAGGTGATAAATGATTAACTGCTTGTATACTGATGGATGGTTGTCGGAACGAAGGATATTGTCACGTGGCTTCAACGGCATGGCCAACGGCCATGACGTAAGCCCCACTATAGATAGGTAGATAAGGATAACAACTACGGAGTACGGCTTCGCCGTAGTCTGGCTCTCTCACTTCCACTCAACACACCACAATCCAGCAATCCAGTCAGTCCTTACGCGCGCGACTACAGTTCATTCAACCAAGCCATTCCACAGATGGGACAAAAAAAAAGAAGAAAAAAAGAAAAAGGTGGGGCTTGACCGGGGATTGAACCCGGGACCTCTCGCATCTTCTTAAACCGGTTTGGAACCCAAAGCGAGAATCATACCTCTAGACCATCAAGCCTTGATGAAAATGTAACGCTAGTACTTGCCTTCATATCGCTGATCCCCGGCCAAGATCTAAGCTGAATAAGCAAAGACTAACAGCAGATCGAGGTAATTGGTTGAAAAGATGTTAGCACAGAGCATAGCCCAGCAAAGCAAAACGGTGCCATGTCATGATTAGCTTTTCGGAACAAGAGGACGACCCGGCAGATGACGAATCAAGGTACGTCTCATGTCTACCGTAGAATTGACGGAGTTTGGGATATGCATTTCCTCTCCGTTGGCAGTTGATAGTGACACACGGCGATTTGGGTGCAATGAAGTCATCAATGGTCTTTGTACACATCGCATCGCCGGGTCTCTAAGAGATTCTCGATCACTTCCCCTGTGGCAACAAGGGATGAGTGTTTGGACCCCCACAAAATCTGGCTAGATCGGCCAATCAGAGGCGGCCCAGATGTCGTGATCAACAAGGCTGAAAACACCACAGTAAAGAAGCTTCGACAAGTGCCAATTGCGCCATTGCTCGCGACACTGCGTGCTGCCGTCGCGGCCGATAGCCACCGATAACCGGGTGATGATGTGCTTGGTGTGTATCGAAGAGAGCCGGCTGGGCCATTTCTGGCTCTCCGTTTCGAAGTCGAAGGGCAGTCTCGGTCTTCGCTGAGTGAAAATTTTATTAATATATCACAGTGAAAGTCCTTCATTCTGCATCTCCTGCAGCGAGACGGTCCAAAACGGAAGCGACACCCTCGTCTTAGAAATCCCCAGACTCTGTTAGAGGTCCAACCCGCACACCCAAACCCCACGGAAAACCGCAGTCTGAGCCCCCTCCTTCTCTTGCTCTCTTTATTACTGGATTGTTCTCCTCATCTCCTACTCCTGGTATACACTCCTGGTTCACCTCTCAAGACGACCGGCCTCCAACAAAGTCCCCATTGACCATCACACGTCTCTGATATCATCGCACCTGTCGAACCCGGATATACTGAGACCCTTAGTTCAACGGCTGATACCCCTGGACAATATCTCCATCACACATCTTCACTAGCCCAAGATGTCCTCAGATCTGCGTTCAGTACCCGGCTCGCCTGACTCCAAGGTCAACGACGATGCCTCAGTGGACTCTGGCTTTGCCTCGGGGAACTCATCCACAGAGAGCCTCCCTCTTGTATCATTCACCCAAGCCCACCTCAAACATCTCAACAAGCAACTTGAGACCATGGAACCCATGGACATTCTTCGCCTTTGCAAAGTCCTCTTCCCCAACCTTTATCAGACCACCGCATTCGGCTTGACGGGACTCGTCACTATCGATATGCTTTCCAAGCTCGATGCCGAGACCCCGGGGTCGCAATCCGTTGACCTGATCTTCCTCGACACCCTATACCACTTCCAGGAGACATATGACCTTGTGGACCGTGTCAGGGAAAAGTATCCCAACGTCAAGCTCCACGTCTTCAAGCCAGCCGATGTCGATAACGTCGCCCAGTTCGAGGAGACGTACGGCGAGAAGCTCTACGAGATGTCGGCAGAGCTGTATGATTGGATCGCCAAGGTCGAGCCCCAGCAGCGTGCATATGAGGAGCTCAATGTCGCTGCCGTCCTCACGGGTCGCCGGAGATCTCAGGGTGGTCAGCGGGGAGATATCGATGTCGTCGAGATCGATCAAGAGCGCGGCATCGTCAAGATCAATCCTCTCGTCAACTGGTCCTTCCAACAGGTCAAGGGGTACATCACCGAGCACAATGTCCCTTATAATGTCTTGTTGGACAGGGGATACAAGTCTGTCGGCGACTGGCACTCTACCGTGCCTGTAGGCGAAGGCGAGGATGAGCGTGCTGGCCGGTGGAAGGGACAGAACAAGACCGAGTGCGGCATCCACAATAAGAAGAGCCGGTATACCCAATTTATGAACAACAAGGCCCAGCAGGTGTCTCCTGTATGAGGAAGCCGATGCTCCTTCATCCTATTAATGAATCATGATGGAGTTCATTTGGTCTTTCATTCTGTTGCGAGGAAAATCATCGGCATCGAGGTTGCATGGGAGCGTGGATATTTTGACATTTGAGCGGGCAACGGCGTTATTGGCGTTTTTTACATGGGAAAGACACCCGGCATGTTGGCTTCTACCGTTTTGCATGTAGCATCGTCTTTCGGCCTTCGATAGGAGGTAATAGGGCTGAGAAAGCAACTTGCTTCCAGTTGGAACAACGGTCAAGAATGAACGGTTGGGGAAATAGCCATAGCCTTAGAAGAGGATTAGTTTCTATAATTGAAAGGAACATCAACATGAAACTTTACTTACCATCATCCGTGCCTGTTCAATGTGTAAGCCGAATGCGATCGGAGCTGAACGTGGCGACCCTTTGGCTTCTCCTGAATGACTCCATTCTACCCCTGGGAGGTTGGCGATATTCTGGTTGAATGTGAGAAGGTACGGATATGATGACTGTGAAAATAACCGCATGAGATATCGTATTGGCATATGAAAACCCAAACAAGAGAAGCACCAGAGCATCGTACTATAAAGTTCAAGAGTCAACAGGATGTCGCTTACGACCTTTCAGGAGAAGCAACCCCCGCGTCCAAGGTTGTTGATGACAACCTCTCTATGGGTAAATGCATAGCTCTATTTCTCTACACCGTATTGAAAACGATCACCAGACCCGCTTTGTTGGCGTAAGCGCCAAGAATGATATGAGGTTGCAGCTTACGGGTACAAGAATATTTTATGTCCGATATTCCGAGTATCAACCGCCCGCCATTCCCATTCCGTCATAATCTGTATCCTTGAATTCCGTCACTGAAGCTTTTACATCTCTCCAGCAAGGAAGCTCACGCAACACGAACCGACCTTAGAACCGAGAATAGCCACACCGATCCTACGAGCATCGCATATTGCAAGCGGAGAGATTTGATTTTCACAACCGAAGCCTCGAGCTTCCAAAATCGAAGGTTGCAGACAGAAATCACAGCAAAGAGAAAAGTTAGCAGCCAGGCGCTATGTCGGTCGCCAATGTCGCAAGGCCGGAGTCGGCGCAAAAGGTTCTTTCTTTGGTACGTATTTATATTGTGTGCTCTGCGCAAATCTCGAGGGTTCCATTTCCAGCCTCATCGCTGCGCGCCGACCCGGGGATATATCTGCCTCTGTCACAATCTGGTCGTGTTGCCTACCGACCTACAGAGGGCTTCTCGAGATACCATCGAGTACTGAACTTGCCATTCTGACATTTCCCAATCCTAGTACCGTCAACTCCTCCGCCAGGGAAATCAGTTCGCGGCCTACAATTTCAGAGAATACGCCAAGCGCCGGACGAGAGATGCATTTCACGAGAACAAGGCAGTGGAAGATCCCCGACGGATACAAGAACTTATACAGAAAGGGCTGAAGGATTTACAGATGCTCAAGGTAGGTTTGATTTCCTCCGGAGTGGTGGATTGGGAGATTGGCTGCATTGAAAAGATTCGATGTGGCAAATATACCAACTGGTGCACGTAAGAAAACATTCGCAGCTAGCTAACCGGGGATGAATTCAGCGTCAAACCGTTATCAGCCAGTTTTACCAGCAGGATCGTCTTGTAGTGGAAGGAGGGTTATCGGTATGTTTGCAACCAACTATGCTCAGGGGAGGAGGGAGAAAGCTCACACGGTCTGCTGTACAGGGCAGGGACACCGCAAATCACGAGACACTAAGACAAAAGGACACTGGGTAAGTTTACTCTGCTTCGATTTAGCTCTGTTATTGATGGCTGACGTGGGATTTACACACAGCTGGGATTAAGGAGGTGACTAAAGAGCTTGTTTGGTTATTGTCCCAACACGAAGGACATGTGTATATCATGATGGAAAGGGACCGAGAGACGAGGGGAGGTGGCAGGACATTCAAGGGCATCGGTGTTTCCTGTGACTCCACCTCATTGTATATCATAGACCTCAACACATTCAAAGAGGAAGATAATATGTTAACCGTGAACCGCGGTTCGAATCCAGCTTGTGAAGAACATGCGGCCAAGGTTGACCACAATGATCGGATCTCAGAGGCAAGTCATCGCTAAGATAATTTCTAGTGCATAACCATCAAGGTTGAAACATGAGACGATGTCGATTTATGACCTTTCCAGATTCAATACGCCCTTACGATGACCAATTGACCTTGTTACGGAGTATTAGGGATACCTAATATTTCTACCCCAGTATTCGCTTAACGGGGCGCTACGCGCATGGACCACGCTAGCGCGAGTGCTAACCGAACGTCGCTGGCTGCACGCGCCTTTGAGCGCAACCTGTCGCATCGCAATTGGGAACTAACAGCTGAACAGACATCATCACCCCAAATATCGATATCTACAATCATTGGTAGCATGAGTTCGTCTCATCTTTACCACGCATCAATGCTTTACCTGTGATCTCATTCCATCCCGTATATATTTGTACTAGGCCAAATCGCCAGCTGGCCGTCTTTCGTCCGAAGCCTGGAGCCTGGGCCACTTATAAATAGCAAGACCAAAACAAGAGCAACTTTTGTGAAAATGAGTAACAAAGTATGCTCCAACCCCCTCAATCACCACACAAAACACTGCAGAAGCTGGGACGACTGACATTGGCGCATCTAACAGTACCGAACAGCAACCCAAACGCGGCGCGGTGCCCGCAGCGGCTTCCCCGAGCACGACGACTTTGAGGGTCTCCCCGTGCGACAATGGCGCCAGGAATGGGTCAACGTCGCCTCGGCACCACCAGCCGAGTCCTCGCAGCAAAACGACATCTGGGACCGCGAGTTGTTCTACGGCATGCCCAAGGATGCGCCCTTATTAGCGCCTCACAGCCAGGAACTCCTCCGCCTCGCGCGCTCAGGACGTCTGTACAAACGACCTGCGCCGGCGGACGAAGATGACATGGACAATGACGGGTTAGAAGCCAAGGGCAACAAGAAAGAATCCGAATCGGGCGTGGAGGGGTTCATGGTCAAGACGTGGAAGCAGATTCCGGGAAATGCTGATGGGCCGACTGTATCTCATCTTGCGAAGCGGCATAAAAATACAGTCACCTTGCCGTCGAAGGCCGTTTTGGCGCAGATTACGGGGCCGACTGCGAGTAGGCACAAGGTCCGGAGGATCGATGCGGCCGGGAACCCGTACGAGCAGACGGTCACTGTTGCGGAAGGGCAGAAGGTGGATGGGGAGATCATTTCGACGACGATCGTGCCGTTGCATAATGCCAATCCGGAAGCTGCGGCTGGGCAGACTCAGACGACACCGGCGAGGAGGAGACCGCCGCCGCCGAAACGAAAGGCTAAAGGCCCTGGGCGGGGGCGCAAGAAGGGACGGTTGCCGCTCGCGGCGCCTGCACCGGCCGGTCCGGCCCCAGCACAGCAACCGCTTGCAGAGGGTGGTGTCCCGCCTATCAAGACTGAGACTTCCGGTTCTGATGTAAGTATCCTGCCGCCAGGATTGATCTGAACAAGTATCTAACATACATGAGCAGGTGGTGAAAATGGAGGAAAACGAAGACAGCGAGATGGCAGATAACTCGGCCATGCCCTCCGAGGACGAGGACGGCGAGGATGGCGACGAGGGCGATGAAGAAGGCGACGAGACGCCCGAGGTGGAGAACGTAGCCGATCAAGACCACGAGATGGAGGATGCCGAGATGCCGGTAATTCGTCCAAGCTCAATCGAGGAGCCTTCAGAAGAACGACGGCGGTCAACATCCGAAGAGGAGATCACGGTGCCGAAACCCGCCCGCTTCCCGGCACCTCCTGGGCTAGGCAGCCTTGGGCCACGGCTCTCCTCGCCCAGGGTGGAGGGTAGCCCGCTGAAGCATGTTATTATACAGTCGCCTACTGATCAGTCGCCCATGGTCTCGCCTCAGGCTGGTTCGGCCGCCGCTTCGAGCTACATGGGGGTGCACACTGCCATGTCGAGTGTTGTTGAAACCGCGGCCGGTGGTGCAACAGTTTCCAGCAGCAGTGTCGCTACATCTTCTTCTCAGGTGCAAACTGCCGAGCCATCGATTCCTCCTTTGCCCACCACCACCACCACGGCAGCCGAAACCACAAGCAATATTCTCAATTCCTTGTCATCCGAGCCAACAACAATGGAAACAGCAACGATAGAATCCCCCACAAAGGAGCCAGTACCCGCAGCAGCAACCCCCTTGATAAAGGACGAACACAGCACCAACGGTACCCCTGTTCCTGTCCTCCCTGTATCTGTTTCTTCTGTCTTGATGGACGTTGACATGTCCAATCCTCCAACCAGTAGTAGTACAAATAGTGAGCAGCCAACAGCACAAGCACAACGAGCAGAAGAACAACAACAACCAGAGGTGGCGGTAACCTCGGAGCCGCGCCCTGAACCGCCCGACTCGCCTACTTTGCATCCTACCGCCACGGGGGCCGACGAAGACGAGGGGCTTAACCTGCTGGGCAGTCTGGAACGGGAACTCGATATGCAGGAGGATTCGCTTAGTCGGTCAGCCAGTGCTGGTGGTGGTGGGAATAAAGATTCCGGTGGTGCGGCGGAGACTGCTTCATTATCACAGAGTGCGGGTGGTGATCCCGGTGGTGCTGTTAATAATGCGGTTGGTCCTTCTTTTCCTCCTGTTGTTGGTGCGGGCGCCGCGGGTGATGAGGCTGGTGCAACCAAGGCAGACTAGGTCATACCACACGCAGTATTTGGATTCGCAAAGAGCACAGTTTGTTGGATTTCGGTTTTGTTTTGATTTTGTATAAAGCGCGGCGGGCAGGCAGGCAGGTAAAACAGCGCAAACTTGGAGAGCTAGTGATACAGTTAGATATGTAGGTTTACGTCTTTCTTCCTCTTTTTTCATTCCAACTTTGTTTGGGTCGGAAAGGAGAATTATCAAGTTTCTTGCCCCTTTTTTCTTTGCAACTTTTGCCTTGAAACTCTTTTTGGTTTTATCTTGTTGTGGTTGTTGAAGTTGTTGAATCAACTACCATACGATTCGGATTGCTCTGGGTATGGGAAATGCAGCGTCTTTGGATTGACGGGCCAGTCTGATACTTGCGTATTTGGGACTGGTGCTAAAGGCCGAATACAATGGTTTTGTCCATGTCTTCTCTTGTTTCTAGTCCGTATTGTACAGCAATCTAAGGGGTATCTTTCAAAGCGCAGCTACAAACCTGAACGCCCGCCAGAGTCGGTATTGTTAACAGCCAAACAGCCGGCAATGTCTTGCCTGTCTAGTGTGTTTGGGGCGAATAACGGCAACAACAGTAACAATGTAATAAGACTCCAAAGTGGGATTTGTGAAACTCAGCAAAGTAGACCAAAGTACTGGACAGAAAGTATCCTGACCTCCCTCCTAACGCCTCGCTCACAAGACAAGATTAACCAAACCAACAACACTGGGATATCCAAAAGAACAATAGAAAGAAAATATATACCAAACACACAGAAAGACAAATCAGTACTAGTAACCATACATGCCACCCCCAGGAACGGCCCAGTTCTGAATAGTGGGGACGCCCCCCGGATCCGACATGTAATAGCCCAGTTCGTTCTCATACCCATCATTCATAGCCAACCCCGCGGCAGCAGCAGCCTGCTGGTGGCTATGAGCAGCCGCAGCCGCAGCAGCATGGTGGTGGTAATACCCTTGCTCAGCAATAACGGCGGCGGCGGCAACCGCAGCTGCCGCCGCATTGTGCGGATCATACGGAGCCGACCCGGGAGGCGGGGAAACGTTTGCACCGCCCGCCGTCTGATGCGTGTCGAATGCCTCGATGAGGAGACCTAGTCCGTCGGTGGTGGGTTGCTGCTGTTGGGGTCTGCCCCCAGGTCCGCCCATGACTTGCTGAGGATGGGAATGGGGATGCTGCTGCTGCTGCTGCTGCTGCTGTTGGTTCGGCGGGGTCTGATGATGCGGCGATGCCATCCCCATGCCAACGCCAATATTGACATTTTGCTGCTGTGGTGTGCCCGGCGGAACCATTGGCCCTGAAACCGGAGGGGGCTGCTGCGGCAATGGTAGACGGAGACTCGGGTCGATATACATGTTCGACGTGCCGCCTTGCTGCTGTTGCTGTTGCTGTTGCTGTGGTATCTGGGACATTGGAGGGTTGAGGCTCTGAGCTAGGTTGCCATGTTCACCTTCTGGCGACGGCGGTACCATCCGAGGCTGAATAGGTTTCGGTGTGTTGTTCATAACCGGGTGAAGAACATGATGGATTGGTTCACGCTGAGTTCTTCTTAGCAAGTCGAGTCAAAGTCCGGAGTGGGAAGTGGGAATTCTTACGCTATCGGCCATGCTACCCTCAGAATCTGCCGTCACGCCTTTTTGATCATTGTAGAATTTCTCCAGATGGTCGTACCACCGGGATGCCAGCGGCCAGATAGTCTTGCACTCATGGAGAATGCTCAGAATCCGCCGGACCATGGTTGGGCCTTCACGGGCAATGCTGGGCTCGGGGCATACTGTTATTGAATGGTGAGTATGCAGACTAATCTATGATAAAAAAGGCCTGCTTACGGTTTGGATACTTGTACAGGTAACAAGAAAGGAACCCGCAAGTGTAAACACAAAAGGCCTTGCAGATTCTCAGGTCAGTACGTACACGGTCTCAATCAAAATTGCGAGGGTCCTTACCGCCATCTGACCTCCCATCCCCTCTTCGGGGGACTTGTCGGCATACTGTGTGTCGATCTGTTCAAACAAGTCCCTCACGTTGATGAACAATTCGCGCGACATTTGAATCCAGAACATCTTCAACTTTGGATCCGACTTGTTGGCAGTGGCAGACATCATCCTGCAATTGAACAAGTCAGTACACACGCTTCATGGACTAGCTCGGACTGGGACCTCACTCGTGTAGGTATGCCTTCCTTATCACAATGTTGCAGAGACGTGTGGTCATGGTCACGCCAAGGTATGCCTAAATCCGTGATTAGCAATCTTTAAACAAGAACATTGAGACGGCAAGCGAACATACCAGGTCCTGGCCTTCCTGCTTGTATCCCTTCAAGAGAAAGAGGCTCCAGCGGTGATCGTTCTCAAGGCCAGCCTCCCAGTCGGCAAGCCGTTTAGCCATCTTTGCAAACTCGCTCGTTGGCTCCCACGGACGCATACTCCTATCATAAGTGATGGCTCGACGCGAGATGGCGCCCCAGTAATAGTGAACTTGAATCAAGGTCGCGAAGAGGGACCTCCCAGCATCAGCCACGAGAATGGGGTTGTTGAGTGCTGGCGGCGTGTCTTCAAGAGCTGCTCTTGACTTGGGTTCCCGCGCATTCGCAAAGTCGTCTTCGTTGCTGGGAAGCAATGTCGTGATGTCACTGGCTGATAAGGAAACTGGACTTCGTGGTCCTGAGTGGAGGTTATCCTGGCTGTGCAGCATCCACTGTATTCGGAACAGAATTTAGCAAGACCATTTCTACGACTGGATATGGAGCGGCAAGTCCTGGTTACTTACAAGTGTGCGGCGAGCGGACTCAGCCCTTATGATGAGGTCTTTGGTGGGGTTCACCAGCACATACGTCTCTTCTCGATGGAGCTGCATCAAGGTTGCCATCCGCATAGCTATGGCCATATTGACCTGGTGCCCGTTAGGAGACAGCACAATATGGTCAACCGAACAATAAACTCACCGCGCTCTTATTTTTCATGCCACTCCCCTGTTGAGCGATGCTGAGAAGGTAAAAGGCCTGGCATTTTTCCAGATCGGGTTCCTTGTAGAGCTCATTGAGGGCGACCGAGGTAGCGCGCTCCATAAAAGTCTCGGCCGCGTTGACGCCACCGCCGTAACGCTGGACAAGCGATGGCGTCAGCCTGGCCGAGACACTGAGGATGCCCAGCAAGTAGAACACACTGACGGATCTAGGGTTCGTCCGGAGGCGTTCGGGGAACTGCTGCTTGGGTATGAAACCGAGCTGAAAGTAGTGCCGGGTGAACTTGTTGACGGCTTCGATGATCTCGGGCAGCGGCGGGAGCAGGTCCCACTCATCGACGCCCTTTGGAAATTTGGGGGCAGCACTAGGCAACGGCGACTGGACGGGGGCGTCGAGGATCTCACGGCGCACTTTTACCGGGTCCCGTTTGTTGCTCTTCTCGGCCCTCATGCGAGGGTGCCGGTAGTCTCGGTCATGGTCGGGCTGGCCACGAACGGGAAATACACTTGAGGGCACGACAGACGACGTGTTAGTATATTATCATCTGCTGTGCTTCCTTTTAGGGTTGCCGCCATCATACCAGTCAGCCGGACCCAGGCCGGCTTCTTGACAGGCCTGACATGGTGCCTTGCCCTTTTCATGAAGACATTTACTTCTCATACGACGACATCTAGACAACGGTGATGATATCAGCCAAGAACTAGTTACCAAGAACTCTAAGCGACGCGGTCTCACCTCCGGCAAGCAATCGGCGACCTGCGCTTGATGGTGAAAGGTGTCGCTTGGCCTGACTCGAGTGGGGATGGACTCATATCTACGGATCCCGTCGAGGGCGGCGGGGGCATAATTGGCGTGATCGTCGACGACGGCGACATCGACATGGACGACACTGATGCCGGGGTCGGCGGCTTCATGTCCAGGTCCATCTTTCTATCCGGATGGCTTCTGGGTGCGGTTTCAACGTTTCACACAGCCGTGGGAGATGCCGGCGAGGCACGAGGCACAACCTGACAAGTGACAGACGGGCTTGACGGGTGAATGGCGGCCAGGAGGAGGCGTGTTGCCAGTGTTGTGACTAGGGGAGCTGGAGTTATCTGTCGAGCAACTTGC
Organism: Rhypophila decipiens; assembly: GCA_033297075.1. Classification (NCBI taxonomy): domain Eukaryota; kingdom Fungi; phylum Ascomycota; class Sordariomycetes; order Sordariales; family Naviculisporaceae; genus Rhypophila; species Rhypophila decipiens. Next base: position 57,609 of record MU858232.1, read on the forward strand.
CGTCGCGGCTAGCTTCCAGGTTGATAGTGGGGGTTGGGGGCTGCTGTTGCCGGCAGGGCAATTCAAGGGCTGAAATTGGTTCGAGATGCGGGCACAGGGCAGGCTTGACCAGGCTAGTGGACGGGAGGGGTGCTGTGGATGGATGATTTCAATTGCCGGCCCAGTGCTCCAGTCACTCTTGGTCAGACTGTTCCCCACCTACAGGGCAGAGTCTGCGAGACCAGGCGCTTCGGACCGCGTAAGAGCTTAACTTTTTCCTAGTGCCAGTCAACCTTTTGCGTCACGGTGTTCATTGAGGCTCAGGATGATAAGAAAGTCGATAAATAGAAGAGACAGCAGAGGCAGCAGAGAGGCAGTCATCTTGTAGGATTTTTGTCCATTTTTGTGAGGGAGTTCAACTATTTGTAAGGAATATGAGAAAGGGGGTGGGAGAACCATCCTGGACACAGACAGGGGGTCATCGCGGCAAGGCACGACACCACACTGACCACAGCGACGCTCGTCACCTTCACCATCACCACCAAATTCATGCAACAGCCACCATCTCGGCAGGTCTCTTTTCTTTTCTCTCGGGGTATTTGAGGGAAGCCTATATTCTTGACACGGATGGCCATTGTGTGTGCTCAACAGAGTAACCCTGTTGCAAATTGCTCAGCGAGGCCGCGAAGGTTCGCCATACTGGATCCGATCTATACGGATATAACCCCCACATCCATGATCCGCCGTCTTCCATCGGTTCATGCTGTCACTCCAGCACGACAGTCTCCCGCTATGTCTTCCTCGAGGAATACTGTCCAGCTTAATCTCTGAGATGGTGGGACAGAAATGCCCGGTCTGCCGATTTGCTGTACCCAAGGTCCCAAAATGAGAAGCTCTACCAATCTATCGTTCTGTATGCATCGTCATCCGCGGACCGCCTGCACCTCTTAACACCCGTCTATCCTCGGGATAAACAGTCAAGACTCACAGCACACCACCTAACCACGGATGCTGTGAGCAACATTTGCTAATTCGTCAGCTATTCCCTAGTCGTGAACCAAGCTTTCGAGGAACACGGCGGGAAAGGCACGCCACCATCTGCATTCTCTGCATTTCATTGTCTCTTGTGCAACACCAAGACACCCTGGCTGGTGGATGTACAGGTCTGGCAACCATCTCGAATCTGTCGAACCACTGCAACTTCTTTGATGGAATTTAGTAGCCGGCGGCCGCCTTTACTTGCAGGAATCATCGACCTTGTGGGTTGTTTTCTCCCCCTCATCTTCCATCCCGTTTAAGTGTGAAGAAGGTCCCTTGTTTGTGACTTGTGACATCTCTTCTCTGCGCAGAATCACGCTCTCCCGATACCCGATATTCCCGGCTCCAAGGCGGGGCCTCCCGCTGCAAGGACGGCAGTGGCAGCCTCCTTCGTAGTCTCCCCGGACGATTCGCTGTCCTCGACTCCTCGCCCACTCCCAGCCGACATCTTGTCATGAACCAACCCGGCTAGTTCTGAGTAGAGAGGCTACACAAGCCGGGCTTCCTCCCCGGGCGCAAGGCGTTGTTCAGTTACCGCCCTGGCAACCCACCGGGATAACCTTTCCTCCGAAGAAGAGGACTCGGCTACATGCAGTATTTACTCCCAGCTGTTCTTTCCCACTCATCATTTTTAATACAAGAAACTGAGAACTGGCCGGAAGTGAGTGATAATAATAAAACAAGGTACAAGTAGCATAATTAATAGTTCGTAATCCTGCTACGTACTCACAAGGAATAACACATGCTGCCCATTCCAACGAAATTCCTAGAACGGATATTCCCATGGGATACTTGGCTATGTGCATAGGTAGGTAGTAACCACTATGAGAAGCTCCGAATGTTTGAATCATAGAGTTAGTTTCTGACTCGATTCCATGGTCTGTCAACGATCGAGCTAGTACTGTACCGAAAAACCTAACAGAGACACCTAGTTGATACACACAAGTCGTTTACACAGCATAAGAACCTCGCAGGACCTTCCTTCACATGTCATAATAGCTCAGGCAGCTAAGGTAAGGGTCCTCAAGTGTAATGCGAGGTATCTACCCGTCCAGTTCCAGGAGGAGCAGCAGGAAAGAGCTGAGCTGACTGATGCTGTGTCGTGATGGGGACATAAACCTCATCTACTACATATACGACTACATCCCTTGCGCGGCGCATTGGTGCGTCTTCTCTTTCTTCCCGTTTCTTCCTTCCTCATATCATCGTATCCTACCTAGCACATTGCGAGGGATCCAGCGCCCCCATTCATTCATTCATTCATTCATTCATTCATTCATTCATTCATTCATTCATTCACTTTGGATAGTTCTGGTAGGTAAGTAGGTACGCACGCACGCAAAACACAACCAGCCTCGATAGATAGAATGGCATATCCAAGACCACATGTGAAAAGGCTGCCTGGTCTCACCCATGTCTCTGCCTGTACCGTATTGAATACTGTCTTCACAGAAGCAAGTGGATAAAGTGAGCAGTATATAGCGTCTGGCTGAGCATAAAAATCCAATGAACCCACCCATTTGTCAATTACGACATTCACCAAGAGGGAGACAAAACAAAACAAGTGGTGATCGGATAAGTCGCTCTTTATTCTGTCTGTTAATTCTCAATCGAAACCTGAACTCCATAAACCCAGTTCACTTGAACAGTGGATCTACGATTGATTGAATCTGCTGTGCCCAACTCGGAACACCATCCCAATGATGCCCCCGTGATGCCTCCCATTTCAACTCAGGTTCCTATAAAAGTTGTGTAAACTTTCTACATGATGGTGCTTTTGCTCCCCCTTCTGCTCCAGCCATGTGAAGAGAAGTAGGGGGGCATACAGGATAACATTAATTTCTATCGTGGTCTGTCCTGATAGAGTTCTGTGTCAAAAAATAACAAACAATACCAGCAGCCGGTATGTGGGGAGGTAAAAGTAGTGTAGTGTAGTGTAGTGTATTGGGTATGGTAATCGACTAGTGTCTCATGGGGCTTCTATATACACATCATTCCGTGCATCGTGGATCGGTATCGTGTAATTGGGGTCGTGTCGTGTCGCATCAGGAGTGCTGCTAGGGGGTTTGGGGACTGACGATATCCGAATGCCTCTCCTCTGGTCAACTGACCGTTGTTGTGTATCAGAGGCATCGTCAGCGGCTCCAAAAATGAGCCAGGGGGTATGGGGAAGGGGGAGCGCATTGGTTATGCGCTGAAAGCAAGATCGATTCAGTCGATTCAAGTCTGGAGCATGACGTTCTGAGAACCTCCGATCTGGCGCTTAACCTGCTCGCGAGCCCATCTGGCCGTCTCGATGGTGCGGGCCGAAAACTCGCGGTTCTGCCGGGTCTCCCTAATGAGGGCAGTGAGCCAGTCCTCACGGAAAGCGGCAACCAGTTCACCGTTGGGATACGCATCGGCCAAGTCACTACGGCATGTTTAGCATTGAGTTATGGAGAAAGGTCGGAGATGATATCTTACCCGATGACGCCCATAGAGGCACGCATCAACGCCTCGCTTCGGTTGACGTCGCTGGCAATGCTGTTCAACAGCTGGAAGATGGACGGAACGTAAGGCTGGAGTACTTGGGCTGGAAAAAGTAGGTTAGTTACAAGCACAGGCAAAGTCATTGGGATCATGGGAAACTTACTCTTGCCACTGGTCTTCATGGCGCCGATGATTCCGCCCCAGGCATCCATGATTCCCTCTCTGAGAGAGATGACATAGTCGAACATCTCATAGGAGCCTTCAGGGGCGGCGGTGACAGTGGCCGCCTGCTGAAGGACCTGGGCTACGACCGTGAGATAAGTCTCGAAGTGGCCGCCAATAGCACCCGCAATGTCGCCAAAGCATTGAAGGATGGCAGGCTTGAACTGATTTGCCAGAGCGGTGCTCCTCAAATTATTCAACAGATAATTCATAAAGTTATCGCAGTACGGCTGGCTGCGCTCTCCCATGGAGCGGGTGATGTCGCTCACCAGGCCGATGGCCATAGAGCAGAGACTTGGCTCCTCTTGGTTGCCGAGCGCGTTATAGAGGAATGGAGAGAAGGCATCCATGTACTTGACGAAGTCCTCCTCCATTGCGTTGGACAAGGCGCTGATAGTGGCAAATGATGCCTCGGGTACGCTGGACTTGCCACCGACGGTGGTCAGGATCTGAAGGAGCACCTGCATGATCCGGTCGCCCTGGGGAGCAATCTCCTTGTCCAGGCGCTGAATAATGGCCTGCAGGACGGTGCAGAGACTGGTCTGCATGTCCTCGAGAGTAATCTTGTCCTCGACACTGACGACCTGGGTCTGCATGGGGATGGTCTCCTCCAGGCGTTGAATGATGACAGTCGAGAGGGACGCGATAGCTGGCAAACTCTCGTTGGCCGAGTTCTGGACGAACACGTTAAGAACCTCGTATGCGGCAGTGCGAACACCTGCCTCGCTGTCCATTCTGGACGTAACAGCCAACAAATCACTGACACTCTTGTGAAAGTGAGGCGTCAAGGGGTTCTGGGCAGCACCGGGCTCCCCCGCAAAGCGCTCGGCCAAATTCATCAGGGCCCAGCAACAGGACGACGCCATCTTGGCGTTGCTCATCAAAGCCGCGAACAGAGCCCGGATGAGGGGGTCAAGATGCTGCTGCGGATCAATGGCGTCGGAGCAGGCTTCGGTGATCCGGCCCAAAGCATAGGCCGTAGAATCCTTGACGTGAACCGAGGGATCGTCCATCATTTGGAGCAATGGCTGCATGCCCGACTTGACGATGGGCTCCAGGACCTTCTCATCGGGTCCGTCCATGATGGCTCCAAAAGCAGAGACCGCCGCATCACGGTTGTGCCAGTCCTCTGAGCGAAGGTTGGTCTCGACGAAGTTGATGACGGGAGGAATGATAACGGCGCCGACAGCCTGTGCGTAGAGTTGCAGACACTGGTAAGCAGCACGCGAGATGTTGTACTCGTCGTCGGCGGCATCCTCATCCTGCTTGGTGAGGAGACCCAGAAGGACGGGAACAACTTCGTTCGTGGCAACCCGGGCGAAGCTGTAGTAGGCACGCATTTGCTCCGAGCTCTCGACCTGCGAGTTGTCGTCCTCGATGGCAATCTCCTCCTCACAGACCGTGCTCCAGAATTCGACGGCGAGCTTGGCCACATCCTCATCAGGGCTCTTCATGCCCAGAATTGTCAAGCCGAAAAGTGCCTTCTCCATGTAGAAACGCATGTTCTCGTAGTAAAGGGCCATGATGCGGTTGAGGCAGCCGAACGCACCCTGTTGTATCCGGGAATCATCCGCCTGTGTTGCTTCGCAAATGACTTGCATGATGTAGTTGCGCTCCCCCTCATGCTTAAAGTTGTTGCCAACAAACTCCAGAGAGTCTCCGAGGGCAGTGATGGCCGCGAGGCGGACCTCGTTGCTCGTCTCGTCCTTCCGGGCACCCTGCACAACAGCGGTAAGAATTGCGTTGGAGTGCGTGACGAGGCTGTTCCGCAGATCTTGGTCTTGACTCTCGCAAATGAAACCGATGGTCGTGAGAGAGGCCTGCTTCTGATGAGGAGTGCCGTCGCTGACGCCAGTCACCAGCGCGTGCATGAGATCAGGCCACTGGTTACGCGGTAACTCGATGATAGCGATGGAAGCGACGACCTGGGCTGTTGCCTGGCCAGCCTGAGCATTGTTAGAAGAGAGCGTCTGCAGCGCGAGCTGCTTTACGCGATTCTTTGTTTCTTGGTCCGTCTGGTTAAGCCATTTTGCTTGTAGTGACGCTTGCCTGGCAAACTCGCGGGCGGTGAATGCGTTTTTGAGGGCGATACCAGCAGCGGCTCGGATGTGACCTTCGGCGTTCTCGTTTGCCAACTCTTGGACAAGCGTCAGGAGATATTCTGACTGTAAAGGAAAACCATTGTCAGTAAACCCATCGACACGCAAGGAATCGCTATACATCAACGCGAGGGGACGGGGGAGGCTGAGCTTACGAAGTTTGACTCGGCGGCCTGGATGAGTTGCTGTTCGGCAGCATTTCGACGATCCGCGTCTGTCTATGGTCAGCATTTGAAATTCAACGTGTTCGGGGAAGCAACGGAGATAGAAAGGCTCGCGACAAGAAGGGGGCCAAGACAAGAAGGCAGCTTCTCAATGACAGAAGGCGGTGAACTTACCAGGACTCAGCGAATCAGTGAGAATAGCGTTGATTCCCTGTGCAGCTTCCATGGTTGCAGTATGGATGCCCGGTTGAGAAAGAGAGCGATGTCCAAATCGTTCTTCAAAAGCGTTGATGGCAGGGGAGTCGAGAGGGAGTGTATTTGGCAGGGGGGAAGATGAGGGCGAGTCTTCGTGCAACTAAAGTTTTGCGTGGAACAAGCGGGGAGTCGAAGTTGGATCCACGGGTGTGCTAGGTAAGTCGGTCGCTGGTAGCAGCACGGCTGTAAATGTCCCTTTAGCTTGGTCGGTGTGAAATAAGATGGAAGGCCCGGCAAACGCACGATGATGTGACGGTTCTATAAAGGAGGGAAAACGATGCAGTTGCAGAGTCGTCTTGAAGAAATGAGTCGCTTGTAGTTGGTTGCTAAGTGCAAGGCCAGAGGTTCCCAAGTGGGATGTGCGGGTCTGGCCTTTTTCAGATTTTTTTGTCAACAATCACAAGTCTTTTTAGCCCAGGTGGATGCCTACCCACACTGACCTTCAATGAGACGCGGGGTTCCGGTGGGCTGCGGAGCGGGACGAAGAAGCACTGGAAATGAGCGTGTGGAATGGTATCGAAGCCGCGCAGGAGAAGAGATAGAAAAAAAACACCGCCTGGCGGGCAAAGAGGAAGTACTTATATGTCTCTTTTTAGAGTTTATAGCAAGGTTTGAAAATAGAAAGTTTACCGGGTGGTGGGAGTCTTGACTTCGACGCAACCGATGGAAGCAAAATTTGTTACCGACTTGACACTGAACAGGGACCGTCTCCAGTCTGTGGGCAAAAGGTGAACCTCCTGGGTTCCTACGACACCGAACGTCACTGGTCCAGCAGCAGGCCCTGAAAAGGGGTGCGTCGTTCTTTCTCTTTCCGGCGGTATCCACACTGTGTACAGCCCTAGCAGAGTCATTGAATTTTGGCGTAAAAGTCACGGGGCTCCGGGGTTTTCTTTGATTGCAGCGTATGTTGCGCACTGTGGCGTACAGCCCTGAGACTTTCAGACAGTCTGGTTACGCAGTCCCTGCAAGGCTTGGAACAATTCGAAGCTTTCAAAACATTTGTGGAAATATGAAAGACGCACTTTAGACCTTGCAGTACAAGGCTCATAGTGAAAAGGAGTTAGCATAATCGCAAAGGAAGAGTCGGGTGTTGTTTTGTACCTTTGCAATGGAGTCACTCCTTATTATTGCAGATCTTGGCAACAAATGCAGCCGTGTGTATATAATGTAGGCTCGAGCACAAGAGAGACGAGTGAACGGGACTGTACCCATCCCTAACCCGTAATATAATACACATTGCTGGCGCTCGAGAGGGATAAATAGGTCACCTTCATAAGACTGCTCGGATGGCAGTCACTTCACATATTACATAGCCGGCGCCAATCGATGAATGAGGTCATTCACAAACACATCAATTTGCTTGGTATCGAACTCCAACCTGCCAATCCCCCTTTTCATCCTGTTCAGACGACCCAAGATATCACAAAATTATTCATGCATGCACGGCCGCCATGATACAATTCCTCTCGAAAATGATTTTTAGTTCGCAAAAGATCGTCTTTTCTTAATTACCCATCCCACCCCTTTTTGTCCAAGGAAATCATGTCATATTCTTTCTTTCTCTTACATCTCATCCGCTTTTGCCTCCAGTGCCAGAACGATATCTGGCATCTTGGATGTGCCGTTCGCCTTTCCATTCACTTCTAGGGTGCGGTGAGCAGCGACCGGGCTGCCTTGTTGGCTGCGGATGAACTGGAGACACAGATATGTTAACAAAAACTTCGCTAGTGAGGTAGTAAAGGGAAGGACTCACATTGCTCGCAGCACTCAACAAAGCGCTGAAAGAGCTTTGAACTACGTCTTCATGAAGGCCAACACCCCAGACCTTCTCCGCCGCGGACGGTGACGTGCATTCGATATAAGTAGCGGCCTTGACTTCGCGACCACGACCAACTGCATGCTCTTTGTAGTCTACCACATCAAGATCGATGCCGATCGTCCTGAGAGCGTTGGCCAAACTGGAGATGGGACCATTGCCACGGCCGCGGAGCTTGTACTCGGCACCGTCAATGGACACAACACCCTCAAACACTCTCTTAAGGTTCTTGGTATCCTGAGTCTTGCCGGGCTCGGGCGGAGCTGGCGAGGTCGACCTATCGGGCGTAATCGAGTAGTCGATAATGTTGAAGCGCGGGTTGCGGCCGAGAAGATACGTCTTCTTGAAGAGCTCGGCAATCTCTGTAGGGAGAAGCTCTCTTCCCTTCTCGTCCGCGATTTTCTGCACAACCTTGGAAAACACAACTTGGAGGCCGCGAGGCATGTCGAGGTGAAGCTGCTGTTGGATAATCCAGGCCGCACCACCTTTCCCGCTCTGGGAGTTGACGCGGATAACCGCTTGGTAATCGCGGCCGATATCCTTGGGATCCAGAGGGAGATATGGGATCTGCCAGTACTCGTCATACTCCTTGCCTTCCTTCTCCCGCGTTGTGAAGCCCTTCTTAATCGCATCCTGGTGAGAGCCACTGAATGCGCAAACGACCAAGGAGCCGCCGTATGGCGCGCGAGGATGAACTTCAATCTTGTTGCACTTCTCCACGACTTCGATGACTTTGCCAAGATCAGAAAAGTCAATGTTGGGTGTGATGCCTTGGGTATACAGATTCAGGGCCAGTGTTACAAGGTCGACGTTGCCAGTCCGCTCTCCATTTCCGAACAGACATCCTTCTACCCGATCAGCTCCAGCCATCTGAGCCAACTCTGCAGCAGCAACACTAGTGCCGCGGTCGTTGTGAGGATGCAAGGAGACGCAAATCTTCTCGCGCTCGGTGATGTTGCGGCAGAAGTATTCGACCTGGTCGGCATAGATGTTTGGTGTTGCCATCTCAACCGTGGCGGGCAGGTTGAAGATGATGGGGTTCTCTTCTGTGGGTCCCCATGCCGCCTTGACTGCCTCGCAGATCCTGATCACGAACTCGGGGCTGGTGTCGGAGAAAGTCTCGGGGCTGAACTCGAACGCCCATTCTGTGCCGGACTGGGAAGGGTCGTCTTTGGTCAAGGACCTAACAAGGGCAGCGCACTTGGCCGCCAACTCGACGCTCTCGTCTTCTGTGAAGCCAAAAACGATCCTCCTGAAGCATTCGCTGGTGGCAAGATAGATGTGGACAATTGCCTTCTTGGCGCCCTTCAGGGATTGGACCGTTCGCCGGATCAGGTCTTCTCTGCAAGGGGAGAGAACTTGTAGCCAAACATCGTCAGGCACGGCGCCGGGGGTCTCGATGAGGCGTCTTGTAAAGTCGTAGTCGGTTTGCGATGCACTCGGGAAAGAGACCTCAATCTCCTTGTAGCCTAGGCTGCAAAGCATCTGGAAAAACTCCCACTTTTGGTCGCCATTCTGAATAGGAGACCGGTCAGCAGTTGCCCACTGAATACAAACAGGACCGCTGGTTCACAGTAACGTACCATTGGGTCGACCAAGCTCTGGTTGCCGTCCCGCAAGTCCGTTGCCAGCCATCTTGGGGCCTTGTCGATGGTTTTGTCAGGCCATTGGCGGTTTTGTAGTTTCAGAGGCGGAAACGGCTTGTATTTCTTGGAGGGATCCTTGAGCCTGAGGAAGGAGGATGACCATGTTAATGTCCTCTCGCTTGTGGTACAGATGACGACGGTAAGGTTTGTCACAACATTGACTTACATGGGCATTTTGCTAGGAAGGATGCGGGGCCTGAAGTGAAACGGTCTGAACGATCAATTCGGAAACGTTTTTTTTTCTTTTTTGGCGGGCCAGAAACAATGACGGAATGAGGGGTCGTTGGCTGTCTTTAGACAAGGGGAGCTTGGCTGATGGTTAGGGTTGGTATTTTACTAGTTGGCTTTCTGCCCGGGGGAGGATGAGGTTTGAGTCGGTAATGTACAGACGAGAGTATGCAAGATTGTATATAAACGGGGAAACGTGTTGGAATAGAAAATCAGCTGCAAGAGGCGAGGTCGAGAAGCTCTGAGTCAATGTACAATAAGGAGACAAGTTCGTTGACACTTGTGAGCCACATGAACAATTCGAGACCCATAAAAAAACTTACCCTCCCCCACCTGCCGTTTAAGACGGCATATCCATCCGTACACGGAGAACCACAACAAGAGAGGAGATGGTTTAGAAAAAGCTATTTTACCAATTGATCAAGCCGGAAACCAATAAAACATGTCGTTGCATCACATTCGGTTCGTTAAAAGAGACTCTTTTGCCCGTTGTTGTGTCCCCCCGCCGTTGAGAAGGGCGACGATCGCCTCATTTTTTATGCCAAGTTCTGAATTGGGCAATGAGGGGCAATGGAACTCGGAAAAGGGACCTTGACGGCCCCCACACCACACCTGCAGCATCGTTTGAGTTTCCCAGACATCCGATCTGCCTCCGCAATTACGGGGTTGTCAGCCTGCCGCGGGAAACCGAACTTCGGATCGTTGAAAAGGCGAGGAGGGGATGGGGACCTGCCTAACGGCCCTGATCTGGCCTGAGGGTGCACTATCCGTGCCGGGCATGCTCTATCCCCTCTACGCGTGTACAGCACTCATATCCCCATATGATGGTCTATGTAGGACTCGATGCCTTGAATACCAGTCAGTATGCCATGCCGTATGCAACACACGAAAGAGGGGATTCTGCAGAATTCTAATTGTATCCGAAGTGGGGAGCTCCACCAACATCTTGCAAGCCATCACTGAGAAGCAGCAGTCCTTTTGCTCGTGGTGGCAACTTCAAAAGCTCGAGTGAATGCATGCTACTCGAGCATATCCACTCCTGCCAGTCTGCCACTTCAGCATCTTGAAGTCCTGCAATAAGTCCTTGGAAAGAGGGGCACTGGCCGCTCGGTCACGGTGTCTTGAATGTCGATCCATCAATCATGACTTGTATCCAAACCACTTCCCAGAGTCTCAATGAACGAAGTGGCTAACACCATTCCAACTTGAAATCTTGATTTTACCAACAATGTTTATATATTCTCATCCGTGCGTCCGTCCGGTGTAACCCGTTCCTGAGACATCAACCCAAGGGACGGGTGAACAACATGTAGGAAATCTCGTTCTGAAAGGGAGGGTGGGTGAACGCCATTGTGCATACATACTGCATGGACTTCACCCGCGACGCCCTACCTACCTGCTTGTTAAAACGTCCTCGGCGTATTTGGAGGCGAGAGGCTCGGTGTAACTGTAACGGCGGGATGGGATGGATGGGGCTGACAAGAATAAATAACAGCAGAGTAGAGTATGATTGGAGAGCAGGACGACTAGTTATGGTACGAAGCCACACACGGGCTACATACTACGCTGGCCCTCGTGCGATGACGATCGTTCAACATCTGGATATACACATTCGGAATATATGACTGAGATGACGAGGTGGCACTTGACATGGGCTCCGTGATCGCTTCGGCCAGTCTGTGCAGAATCTTGCACAACATCTGAAAACCAGCACTTCCTTATGAGGCACTGCACGGTAGAGACTACTGAACCAGGCGCGGGAGGAGGTAGTCAGATGGAAGCTAGGATTCAAACCTTTCGTAAATACAAAGTCTAGCTACGTCGAGCCGTTAGAAGAAAAGATCATATATACATTAATAGAACGCCATTCATGCCTCTATCCTAGATATGGAGGGTATGCCGTTCATGACAGATACAAATGCCCGTTTTTAGAAATCCTCCCACCAAAATGCGGAACAAAAAAGAAACGAATGAATGCTGACACCGGCTACCACGTAAACGACTCTTCAACAAAGTCCAAAGTCTGCCGTTCTTTCTGGGCATTGCGAACTGCGTCCCGTACGTCATCTGCCAGACCACCGGGACCACACACAGTGACACACATGGCCCCAACCTGCTCATGAACCTCCTTCATCAAAAGCATGGGGATGTTGGGCCGGCCTGGGAACATCTGGACCTTCGTACTAGGTGATGATATCTCACGATGGTCCTTCGGGCGCGTGATAAACAGCTTGATCCGCAGGAGCTCCTTCCGGTTGGGCATGTGCAAGATCTGGTCCATCCACGGTCTGACCCACTCAAGGGCCTCGAAGTCGCGAATAGTCCAGATGAGAGTGATACGGCGGGTAGCCACGATGCCCTGGTTGAAGCCATCGATGAGGTGTCTGACGTAACTGATCTGGTGGGTGATACCGGTCGCGCCTGCGAATAAAACGCAATGCCCGTAGCTGTCAAGACTGTGATGCCCGGCGTAAGGTCCTTCGAAGGCCGCGCCCAGTGTAATGGCACGGGATGGCTTGGCTTCGGCAGCCTTGTAAAGTTTCCCGGTGAATCCCTTCTGAGCGCCGACGACGAAGCAGACGGTTGTGGCAACAGGCTTGTGGTTCATCTTGGTCTTCTCGCCGCCGAGGGTCTCCTTGACGCTGAAGGGAAGAGCTTCTTCCTCGTACTCGTGCTCGTACCAGGCGATGGAGAAGGGATGGTTCTCCCAAGGGCTGAGACGAGAAAACCGGAGGTAGGCGTGTTGACCCGGCTTCACGTTCAGGAATCGTGGAAGTTTCATGGTCACCCGGCAGGCGTTTCCCGGCAGAGCCTCCACATGAGCTTCGGTATAGCCTCGCTTACCCAAGTTGCAATAGGCCAGACGAAACATACGCGCAAGTCTCTCAACCATCCACATGATCATGATGGCAATGATCCATGGGAGCTGAGGAAGACCTCCCTCGACGGACGCGGCGACACAGTGAATCCAAGTCCCGATGAAGGCCACCAGTGCCAAGATGATGTGGGCATTGAGGAACGTCTCGTAAAAGGCATGCCGGAGAGGCGAAGCGGAAAAGATAAAGATGAGGACCATGGAAACGGTGCCAATTGTACCCCAACCGATGAATCGATCATGCAAAATCTTGTGCTTGACACTTTCCCAGCCACCGTCGGCGACCTGCACATAGGCCCAGGAGATCAGGTGTATGACTGTCTCGATGACCACGATTCGGCCTATCCAGCGATGAAGGAGATTGTAGGTGTCGAAGCTGATCTGGAGTAGCGCAATGAGCGGGTTGTTTCGGGCTGCGAGAATGATGAGCGGAATCATGTTGACCAGGGCAAGAGTGCCCGATCGTCCACGAAGCTCCGCGCAGAATGAGTACTTGTTCTCATTTTTCCAGTTCAGAAGGAACATGTAGGCGATGTTGCTGCCGACGTAGGCCAGAAGGAGGACGGCATGGAGTCTGGAGGGCAATGTTCCCATATTCACGGCGCTCGAAAGTCGGATTTCGCGGTTGTGCCGCTTCTTCCAGAGCGGAGCATACATAAGTTTCTCCTTCAATCCTGGCATCCAGCTCCATTGCGTCAGTTTCCAGTACGCCTGTTTCTCTCCTGGTACTGCCATGGACATGACAAGCCGCAATTTTGCCCATGACAACTCGACAATCCTGATTCCTAGCACTATCAGGGCCAAGATGCCCAAACTCCACCAAAGAACATCCCTGAATAGAAGGTTGACTGGCTGGTTGACTCCATTAAGCCCAGTGTTGAAAGGTGCTACTGTCGGGTTGGGGGCAGGCCCATCGTCTATCGTGGGCGTCATCGCGGTCGTCGCTGTATCTTCGTTGGTGTCGAACAGTGGATACGGAAGGAGGGATCGGAATTTTGGATCCTCCGTCGAGTAAATTTCGTCTTGTTGGTGGTTCCCAGATGGTTTCTGGTTGTCTGGTCGAGTCTAGCTGTTCCGGAGTGAAAGAATACCTATGAAGCGTTTCTTCGAGATCCAAGAAGGAAAGGGCCAGAAGAGGTATAAATTTGGACGGCGGAAGGGCGAGATTTGGTTCTTAGACTGGGACAGGGAGAAACAAGCCCATTGTCTTGCCAAACAAGAGATAAAACTCGGTTCGAGGGGCTATTCAAACGGCTTCGTTGAGTGCACAAAGACTGACAATGGGCAAACAATAGGTCAGTTGGGACCTCTTTTGTCACCAGGTCGTCGTGACGCAGTGTTCCCCTTGGCCCTCGAGTTTATCCAGGAGTCGATGCTCAACTTCGGATTGAGACAATTGTGAATCTCGGTCGTCCCAGCTGCCAAAGCCCCGCAGTCTGTCGCTTTGAATGAGGTGGTCCTTTGCACCTTGCCGCAGTGCGGGAAAGGGAAATAAAGTGAATGTAAGGGAGAAAGTGCACAGCACTTTCCTGTTTGCCGAAAAATACCGAAAAGTTTATCCTCGTTTATGCTTCTCGGGAGTCTAATCTGAGGGCGCGGGTCCAGTTCGCGGGTATGAAAGTGAAAAGGAAAGTAAAAAAGATGAGAGTGGGAAGTGGGTTTTTAGGAGTGAATGAGCTTCTGGGTAAGAGAAGTACCTCGAGAAGTATGTCGTGCCTTCCTGTTTTGACGAGCCAGATGCGTTTCTCGATTCACAAACAAACGTACTGTCCAAGTCCCGTCACTAGGTCACCCCGCAACCTTCCACACAAATGGGCAAAAAGAAAAGAAGAGGTCTTGAACGCGCACAGCAGCCGGAGGAGAGGAGAAAAAAGAACGGAAAGGATCGCGATTGCGAACCAGAGCACAAACGAATGGACGGTGGAGGTATAAAAGAAAGAGGAAAGTCCAAAGAGAAGTGGTGGAGAGCGACTTCCCAACACATGCGGTTCCCTCCGAAAAACTCCTCTCATTATTCCATTCCCCTGAATAGTGGCGCACATCTTCCTTGGAGATATGTATGTGCAACTCCAACATCACGAACCCATGCACGCTCACCTCTTGTCCAACGATACCTCCAGAAGGGCTGTGGCAGGGAGTCACAGCACCTTGGCGGGCATAATAATCCCTGGAGAAAAGCATGCCCAGAGGAACATAACGAATGATTCACTCCCCTCTTCAAGGCTCGAGACCCTATCGCCAGACATCATACGGCAACCAGCCAGACGCATCTCGCTGTTGGGTTGCCACCCCTGATGTGCTGTGGGATGACCGACGTTTGTTCTCAGGGGCTGGGGAATCTTGGAGCTGATGGGATTTCATTGGATGAGAGTTTCCAGCGGGCGTTAGCGGCGGATTCAGACTGCGACCCCGCTGAAAGGGGCGACTCATCTGATTGGATGAATGTTTGGAAACGCCGTTTCTTTGGGCCAGCAAGGTGCCGCCTGAGGTGGGACAATGCCAGGAACAAGCAGCTGAGGCCAACCAAAGGCTTGGTTTACGACTGTCTCCACGTGATTTTTCTTGATTCAAAAGGTCTCAAGGCACGATAATCACGACGATGAGAACATTTGGATCACCATCTGCAGAGAACCTAATCCCGCGCAACCTGACGGCCAGAGCCACGTATATTTATTACACTGCAGCGCATGGAGCAATCTCTTTGTCTTTTCGTAAGACATGCAGTGGGGAGATCGAAGGATGCATTCGTATTACCCAGCCTCGGATCACGGACTCGACCGTACGGCCCGTACCATGCAAGACTGCCTATCTCTTTAACCGTTCGGCCATACCTAGTCAGTACAGGAACACTATTTTAGACTAGTACTTCAGCCAAACCCTATATATCCGCCTAAAAGAGGCTTAAAGTAATTAGTAATAATTTCGCTTAAAATCCCACTAAATTATAGCTTTTTCTTAGTTGTTTACTCCCTAAAGAAATATATAATAATTACGCTAATTTCATATTACTATATTATAGAAAAACCCCAAATTATCTTAATTTCTAAATTATATTAACTTAAACTTTTTATATGGTTAAGAGCTCTATAACTAGTTAAACTACTTACTTTTATACTCTTATCTACTTTTATTACTAATCTTCTTTATTAATAACTAGTTAAATGTGACGAATCCACTAGTCTAGAACCCTACCACTAGGCTACGGACCCCCTTTCTTCAAAAGGATGTAGAATTTCAAGTCGAACGCCGACTTG